>OVBE01013908.1:0-12379 GCA_900406425.1 Iberis pinnata | reverse complement strand
GGGTTGTCTTTATTGAGTTCCTTCTCAGAGACTAGCTGACCTTGGGCAGTGA
The DNA here is from genome assembly GCA_900406425.1 of Iberis pinnata. NCBI lineage: Eukaryota > Viridiplantae > Streptophyta > Magnoliopsida > Brassicales > Brassicaceae > Iberis > Iberis pinnata. Next base: position 12,327 of record OVBE01013908.1, on the reverse strand, counting down.
GGTCCATTGTGTTGACTACTTCCTCTCCAATTCTATCAACTAACCCAAGGTATGCACAAAAACCATTTCATTTTCAAAAGTCACTATTCACCCAATAATTAAGATGAATTTTTCTTGAATTTTAGGGTTGATTCTTGTTTGTTAACCTTAGAAACTCATTGGGTATGTAGTGCATTACCATTTCTTTGAATGATTGAGCTTCGATTTCATGATTTTTCCAAAATTTTGGAATTAGGGTTTGAGTTACAAATTGAACAAGTTTGGGGGCAAGATATATTGTGGTTTCTATGGCTTATTGTAGATGTGTTCTTGCTTATTAGAAGAGGCTAACAATAATTATGCATTAAAGTTTAACTTACTCTCAAAATGAATGTTAGGTCTTTAAACTTTATAGACGGTATTTGAATTTAGAGTTAGTCTCAATGTGTTTTCATATAGCACATTTGAATATCTCTAGCTTCTTATCTTTTTGTAGAAGTCATCTTTTTAACCCGAAGAACACCAAGCAGCTCAAACGGACCTTCAGTTGAGACACATACAAAACCTTGATTCTAGTCGATTTCATAGAATCAACATTCCTGGATACAGAAGCTTTGGTGAACCTTGGGATTCTAGAAAAAGTCAAGGAAATAATGGGATACATCAGGATATCAAATGTTCTTACAATAAAATATGAAGCTCACCAAAAAAAAGCGACATGTATGTCCCTAGCTTCGTTAGAAGTGTTCTATACTGAGGGGAGGGAAGGTGATGAGAATGGGGGAGGGTTTATAACTTTCATGGATTTAAAAGGCACAAGTTCATTTCGGTCAATTAAGAGCTATTTACGGTTTCCAAGTTAAGAGGTTTCAACCAGATGTATTTAAAAGTGCTTCATACGAGATCAAGCTTATATGGGACGTGACAGTGTCCGAGAAGTTCAAGGCAGGCATGACTAAAAGTTTTTGCATCTGCCACCTGAGATCAAATATGTGCATCAAATCATCCCCAACTTGTTTTTCATTAGGCGGGACACCAACAATATCTTGGCGGAGGAGATGAATTTCTTGCGCTTGTGCATCTACCAACATGTCTGCAACACTTTGCAAGACGAAACCCTATTTCCCAACATCTTTGAAGAGAGACTTTGCCCCTTAAAGATATTTCTCCAACAATTGTTGAAATTCTAAGGACTAAGCTGGATATCAAAAGAAAAGATGGCGCCTCAGCTGAGAATCGGAGGGTGGATAACACCTATCCTTCAATATACTCAAGGCCAGCTCGGTAGAAACGTTTGAACGCCAAGGCTAATGGATTACGACTACCTGAAAGAGATTCAATTTATAGTGGGGAAAATGGATGATCGATTTTTCTATTAGTTTAGAGCATTGAAAGATTCGAAGGCGATCATCCTACTCCTAAATAGTAGGCGAACAACTTTCAAGAGGAAGGAGAATTTTTCTTTCCACCACGACTCCTCCGACATGATGGAAGTCGTTTCAGCAGTGGCGTAAGTGGAATCATGCTCCGATAATCTTTCCAACCACTCAATTGACGAGGATTCGTCTAACTCCCACACTCGGGATGATTGAGGTACACTTCAACACCTCTGTAAATAAATACATTCTAGATTTTACTTCGCTTATTTTCGTTTCGTTCTCTAAACTTTTTTTTACACAAGGGACCGTGTGAGTTAAGTTTTGGGGAGGAACCATATTTAACTTAGTTTCGATTTTTGATCTTATCATGCATTTGCATTGTTAATAGTTAAGGTTTGCAAAAAAAACCCATAAAAATCGAAAATTTTCAAAAATATTCAAAAATATTGCATCTTGTTTCATCTTGGGCATAGTAAATGATAATTCCTTGTAAAGTTTAAGTTATAGCCTTTTAAATTAGCATCTCAAGTGTGATGGATATGATTGAACATTCTAGTAGTCTTGAAAAGTGTTGAAGTTCATGTGTTGGACCTTGAAATTTAAAAATCTCTTGGTATAGTCTCGAAGCTTACTAGCTCTAGGTTATCTTCGTAACTATTTGTACTTAATTTGAATTATTAATTAGCTTTCTCGATAACTATACTGGTGTGTTTCAAGGCTTAATCATTTTAAAAACGGTTTAGTCACCCAAAAACCTAAAACACTTGGGGATAAACCGGTCATTCTCATTTTTATGATAATTTCTCTCTCCATCTTAAAACCAAATTACCCAAACACTTGCGAGTTTATTTTGTTTAGTTATTGATGGGGAAAAAACTCAGGAGCATAAAGGGAAAAAATTGACAAGCTTCCATTTAGCTAGATTGATGATATCATCTAGCACTTAGGAAGGGTATTTAGTAATGGAAATGTCGGATATGGGGAAGATCTTAATAGTTTTGGAGTTTTAGCTATAGAAAGGGCTCTAATTTTTATTCTAAAGGGATAAGGGTAGAAGTTGTTTAGTAGTTTAAACTTCAAGGGAAGATGTTTGGTGAATACGGAAAAAGGAAATGATGAGTTAGAGAAAGAATGACTACTCTCCACTAGTTTTGAAAGTAAAGAGTAAAGAATTCCTAATTTTTAAGAAAGAAAATCTCTAAGTTACGTAAAAAGGAAAGGCTAGAGAAAATTGCAAGAATGAAAAATTGGCCTAAGTGATAAAAGATACAAAAAAACTAGTACATATTGAAATGGGTATAAAAGGAAAGAATGAATAATTTAGTGGAGAAAATTAAAAGCCTAAAGTAAAAAAAAAAACGAGAAAGAAAGGATTGTTTGAGAAGTTTTATAATTAAAGAGGATGGTTAGAATTTTGGGAAGATGGGTAGAATAAGACTTGGAAATTGGGAAATGCTTAAAAATGGAAGTTGAGAGATTGTATCTCCTATTTTCTTTTGTCTCATTTTGATTTTGCTAATTCAGTCACTCCATTTGAGTGATAACCCAACATTTGTGTGTAAACCTTCTCTTGATGCATTGAAATCCCCTTTCAACCTTACCAATAGAAACCTACAAGATAACTATTCGAGCATGATTCACCTATTTAAAAAAATTTGAATGTATGAAGATAGCTTGGACTAGACAAGTAGATCACTTGCCTTTAGTAATAGAACGGATAGCGAGAGTGCATGAATGATTTGATGAATAGTAATACTAGTTTGGGATTGATTACGTATCATGTTTAATATGTTAATTTACTAGACTTTGGCTTGAATTTTTGGTTATGAGGCTTCCACCTTCAAATAACTCTTCCTCACTTGTATTTGCTTTTTCTTGAGGACAAACAAATGATAATTTTGGGGGATTCGATATATTACATTTTTAATGCATTTTGACTCGTATATCGCATCCATCCTAGGTAGATTCGCAATACATATAGGTTAGTTTAGCATACATTTGCATTGCGTTTCATTTTTTCAGGTGATAGAAGTGGAGAAATCGAAAGCGCGGATCAAATGAGCTAAAAAGATTCAAAAAGGGGTAAAAACAAGTTCACCGGTTTGGACAAACCGGTACAAGCAAAAAAAAGTTTTTGGACACGTACCGGTTTAATGTATCGGTTTGAACAAAATTGTACAAGAGAAGAAAAGCCGTATCAGTTTGATGTATCGGGCAAGCCAAACCGCATGAAGTAAAAAAATGTACAGAGACAAATACCGGGCAAGTGAGTCAGTTTAGCTAAACTGATATGCATGTTAGAACTTCATACCGGTTTGGCATATAGGTCTAGCCAAATCGGTACCAGCCTAAAATTCAACCTTTTGACTTTTCCTTTTTGGTTTAAACTCATTTTCAATTGGGTTAACCTGGTTGTTTTTGGGTTAACGCAATGCCACTTTAGGATACTATATAAGCTTAGAAACCTAATTTAGAGAGTTTATCTTTTGCTTTTCTTAAGAACAATTTGTAACCCTTTGAATCTTATGCTTATTTGAGTTTTGAATCGTTACTTTGATTGCTTTTTTTCTTCTCAAATATACTTCTAAGCATGATTCAACACATCTCTAATCTTGGATTTTGTGTTTTCTCAATGATTAGTGAGATTAGGAGATGGAATGTGATGTTTAGGACTTACATAGTTTAGATCCACTCAATAGGTGTTCTTAGGGATAGATTTGACTTGATCACTCTACTTTAGATCATAGGGAAAATTGTGCCCGGAAGGTGTTCGATGAAATTCTCAGCCAACTATTGTTTGCTAAATGAGACCTAGCCAAAATATTGTGTTAGTTAGTTTAATGGTTTAAGATGGATTAGAACTTAATGTTTCATAATTATGTGATTATCCAAGAAATTGTTTTAATTACATGTTTAAGAAAATGATTAGTGCTATGAGAGTGGATTAGTCTAATTAGGGGAATCCTAGGCCAAATATTAGCCTAAAATGAGAGTATAAGACATCATAAGAAGTCAATCAATCACCCGAATCAATAACCTTCGCCTCTTTTCTTATTAATTTCAAGTTTAATTTGTTGTTAACTTTTGCTAATTACTGTTGACTTTTGTGTTGGTGACTTTTTTATTTATGCATGTTTGAATGTCTAAATCCAACCAATCATAATAGCTTAGACTAAATATGATTCTCATAGGACTAGTGTGTTGATACTTTCTGAATTGGATTGATTCTTAAGTACTATAATGACGTGAGTATACTTAAGGAATTTGTTATATAGGAATCGGCAAATTCTTGTTTATCAAAGCTACATCAAATGGATGTCATGAGTGCTTTCCTAAATGGGGTTATCCAAGAGATAGTTTATTTGGAACAACCTAAGGGCTTTGAAGATTCAAGTTACCCTGATCATGTTTACCGACTCAAGAAGGCCTTGTACAGATTGAAACAAGCACCCAGAGCTTGGTAACAAGGATACGTACGTGGGAGTATAGACAAGACCCTGTTTCACTATACCAAGGATCAAAACTTCTTGGTGGTTCAGATCTATGTGGATGATATTGTGTTTGGGTCCACCAGTGACTCTCTTGTAGATGATTTTGTTAGACGTATGAAACAGGAATTTGAAATGAGCATGTGTGGAGAATTGATATATTTTCTTGGTTTTCAGGTACAACAGAAGGAGGATGGAATCTTCATATCTCAAAGTAGATATACCGAGAATATTGTGACACGCTTTGGAATGTACTCATGTAAAACAACAAAGAGTCCTATGAGCACCGCATGTAAGCTGTCTAAAGATGAGAATGGGGAAGATGTTGACCAGAAACTTTATCGTGGGATAATTGGAATTCTGCTATGTCTCACATCAAGTAGATCACACATCAACCTGAGTGTACGTGTATGTGCTAGATATCAAGCACAACCCAAGATGTCACATTTACAGGATTTGAAAAGAGTTGTGAAGTATGTGAAAGGAACAACCAACTTAGGTCTATATTACACAAAAGACAGCAATCCTAATATGGTAGGATATTGTAATGATGACTGGGCTGGAAGCCTTGATGATAGACAAAGCACGAGTGGAGGAGGGTTCTTTTTAGGAAACAACCTGATATCATGGCTGAGTAGAAAACAGAACATCGTGTCCCTGTCAACTGCAAAGGCTGAGTACATTGCTCTTGAAAGTTTCCGCACACAGTTGTTGTTGATGAAATAGATGAGTAATGATTATGGGTATGTGACTGGACCAATGCTAATACATTATGACAACCAGAGCGCTATAAACATTTCCAAGAATCTTGTGCAACACTCAAGAACCAAACACATCGACATAAGACACCATTTTATTCAAAAACTGGTCGAATATAAGATTGTGGTAGTGGATCATGTGAGCACAAAGTTTCAATTAGCTGACATTTTCACCAAGCCACTTGACTTTAATCGATTTGTTAACCTGCGCAAATCCATTGGAGTATGTGATCTCTGACTTGTTGGCATAACAGATGATGGTGTGCTCTAGAAGCTTAACATGATAAGTAATATGATACTATCTTGATGAACAATAAAAAATAACTACTTGTCATGCTATCACATGTGAGGATACATACAACTGAATGCATCTGAAGGAGGTCAAAGAGCTGAGGGTATTTATTTAAGGAAAAAAAAAACATTTTGGTTGAGTATCAAACGAATCACATGATGATACTCAACTCATCTCTACGCAAAGGAAATTCCAGCTGTCTTGTGATCATTCTGAAGGTTGAAAACGTGGTTTGTCACTGTATAAAGGCATGCCAGTATGAAAGACTAGTCACTGTTATCTTCCGCTGTTTGGCTCATCTCACACTCTCATTCTTGTTTTACTCAGTTTTAGTACAATGGGTTGGTGAATCGATATGTTGTGCACAACAATACATGCTTTAAATTGATCCCTAAACATATTTTCCTTCGTATATAATATTATATTTTAAGCGGTTTTCTAATGTTCTGAATGTGTTATAATCTCAGGAATTTGTGGAGATGACAGATGTCTAAACAGTGTACTAGGATTGGGCCGAATTACATTTCTCAATTACGTATTCACAGTATTCACATATCTGTAGACACTGCATGAAGTCTTGCTAAGCCCATTAGGCCCTTTCAAGTTTCTCCAGCATAAATTCGGTTGGCGAGAAGGTGACTATTGAACTGCTTAGGGTTGCACTTGTTCCGAACAGTCACATCGTTTCATTATTCACAAAAATGAGCTTCCTCTCTCTCTAATCTCTCACATCCACGTCTCAATCTGCATCATGAATCAGCTATTCTCGGGGATCTTTCGTCTTGTTCACCGGTGTTAATTACCGTTAATGTCTGATTCAGCCTTGTGAAGTCTGTCTGTGCCACCCTCTGTTGCAAATGAGTCTGACCCATATTTTCTAGGAGATTTTGGTTCGTTGCCTCTCGTTCTTAGGGCACCTAAGTCGTCGTCCATGTCTGTTCAATCTCCAATATCGTCACCACCGGCTTCCCTTGATCAAGCGTTTCATACACCAAGTGGTGTAGATCTTAAGAAGCTTGATTCTCATATTTTGGCGCATGCAACCTCTGCACCTACTCCATCATCTCGTCCCAAACACTGCAGTACTGTTCCGGGCGAAACCTCTAGGCGAACTCGCTCCCGCACTCATCCTACATCTCAAGCTCCATCGTTGGTTTTTGACACAACTCGGTTCTTCTCATTATTGACTCAAAACGAGTATGACATCTTCACCACGATTTCACTGATAGCCGAACGCAATGTTGATCTCACGGTTCCGCCTTCTCATATTGAACCATTACTTTGTACCTTTGGGTGTTTGAACACCATTGTTGGACTCCCTGAGTTTCTGTGCCAAGTTTTTTGTGAGTTTTGAGCACATCTACCATCAAAACGAACAGATAGCACTTTGATTATGGTATGTGATCATGGTCACTATTATGCCTTCTCTACCATTAATATCAATCATGCTCTCAATGTTGCTGACCGTGATGATCGTGCGGGTGAAGCAATGGCAAATGCAGTTTCTGAAGATTCACTTGCCGCATTTCTCTCTGATGGTGTCGTTACATCTTGGGCATACCTGAAGATCATCCATTTTGCACCAGAAAAAGCAAAATTGTACAAGATATGTTGTTATAACTGGCTTCCCACCAAGAACACTACATACAAGAATAAATTTCGAGCACGCCTCATCTATCAGATCTTTCATGGTATTCCCATTGATTTTGGGCATTTGATCTACTACCAGATTGTGTAGAGAGGTTATGAACCAGACATCAAGTTATATATGTTGTTTCCCTCATTGATCTTCCGGCTGCTACAACGTCAACGACCTATTCACCTCACCACTTCTGAACATTTTGAAGCTTTGCTTGTTTATCGAATGTATCCTCGTTTAGCACTCCTTCCAGAAACCCTGAATTTCTTCGTCAGGCTGTGATCTAGGCTATTCGTGTTCTCTAGGGAGTACTTGATGCAGGTAAGTCGTTTAGTCTTTAGTTCATATATGTGCATTGGTGTTATTGACTGAGTTATGCTACCAAGCAGGGGGAGTTCAGGCTGAACAGGAACATAATCCAGTTGAGGATGTAGATGCAGAATAGTGTTTGGACCAAGCGTTTTTATGCTCATTTTCTCTTCGTGTCTCTGAAAGTTTTTTTTATTGTGTTAAAAAATTTGTGTAAGATTTCTCGGTTATTTTGAACTTGTTGGTTGACCTGAACTTGGTGCCTGTTTTTAAGGCTATTAACATTTTGTGGAGAAATTATTGGCTAATTACAGTCTTTGGGCAAGTACTTGCGTCGTTTGTGGTAATGTTGTTCTACATGTTGACAAAAGAGATGCTTGGTTATCAAACCCAATCAAAAAGGGGGAGATTGAAGATGCATAAGATTTGCTGGTTCGGAAAATGAGGGAGTATCAAGATTAAAGAAGCGGGAACATGACATGAAGAAGAATCAAATTGTGAGCTGAGGCCGGGAATAGAAAGTTTCTAAAGAGGAAAAAGAGATTTCGCAAACATGAAAGAAAAGGAAGTGGAATCAAAAAAGAAAAAGGAAAGGAGAACTAGGGTTGGAGGCTTATTTAAGAGGAGAAAGAATCGAAGAATACTTTGTGACTTTGAGAGCTGTTTTTCTGGGTTTAGGGTGGAGTGATTATTGCATGTGGGAGAGTCTATGAGAGATCTTGGGGTAGAGACAAGTTTGGACTTTACCTTTTGAAAACACTAGTGTATTGAGAGAATAACTTGTGATACAAGAACAAAAACAACTCTTGTATTCAGTGTTGATAAATCTTGGAATAAAGGTCTTGGTAAGAATTTTTGTGTACTCTGTTTTTTAGTGGAGATTGATTGGGTTTGTTGTGGGTAATTTCAGGTGGCTCTTGATTTATTTGATAAGAATGACGTTGGAGTTTGAGATAGAGATTGGTGTAGATGAATGGCGGGGAATGACGTCAGATCATGGAGACTTGGTGATGAGGCAGTCTCCTATTTTAGAACCAGTGTTATCCACTCGGCGACGCCTTCTGCTGTTTTACCGAGGAGCATTTTTCAGTTTTGGTGGCGGCGCGTGGATATAAGATATAACCCGTGTCACTCTACTTTGCTGGGCTTGAGCTGTATTATTATTATTATTATTATTATTATTATTATTATTATTATTATTATTTTTATTATCAGCCTATTTGTAAATACAGGCAAATAAGATGTTTTTTTAGTTATTTCACTATAGTAGCTTCTCGATCTTTTGGGTAAGTCTTTTTTTCATTATGTTATTTCATCGGAGCAAATTCGGGATAGGCATTCCATCTTTTCCTTCTATTCCAATTTTTTACCGTTACATTGGGAAGGTAGGGATTTACCAAATCCGAACGAATTATTCGTTCAATGGGATTTGTTCTCCTAACTGTAATAGAGTCTAGCTTATCTGTACTAAAAATATGGTACCCTTTCATGGTTAATTTATTTTATTGTTTACCTCGTGGTGGAATTATAATTATCCTTTATGAGTTTTTTTTTCCTTTGATCTAATATAATGAAATTGACAGAAAAAAGCAATTCGCGTTTGATGTATGTCACCGAAAGGGATTACATGTACTGTGGCGATGGTTATACCATCTCTTACTGACAAATGGCTGGTACGTCTACATTTAATATTTTATTACGTTTTCTGCTGCTTTTTAGTAGAATTTTATAGCTTTTCACGTCAATTACAACTTAATAAATGATATCCCCGTAAAAAATATTAGATGACATCCCTTGTATTTCATGTACTTAATTTAATAACAAAAATATCATATAACATAATATTTAAATTCAGATATATGATATTATTTAAATTTAATTGATAGCATAGTGTAAATTAGCTATCTTAGAAATTTTTTATTTTTTTATAAAATGTTAAATATATTGAAAAAGAATAGATAAGTTATTTACAAAAGAAAGTTTTCCGAACCAAAAACTACATAAGAAAAACTAGTAGAGACCGAGAAAGAAGATAGGCCTTAGGTGTGGAGTGTGTTCATGTGTGTCTCGTTAAAACCCAATATAAAAAAATCTTGTGGGACAAAACTAGTATTGGAAAAAAGAGTACAACCCCATGAGCACCACCTGGTGGCAAGACAAAGTGGGAATAACAAAGACCAAACAAAGTGAGAATAACCGTATCTCTCCCTTCTCTGTCTCAGAAAGAGATATTCCAATAGAGAAAGAGAGACCGTAGAGCTAAGCCGACCAACTTCTGAGCATTGCCACATGTTCCACGACTTAGGGCTTCCGATAACTTCAGCGTCGGAAGTCCGACGAGCCCTATTCTTTAATCTTCTTCACCGATTCTTCATCATTTCTTTAGATCTTGCTGGATCTTAGATAAGGAAGATGAAGCAAAGTCTGCCTAGACTCTCTGGTTTGATCAACTTGACATGCGTCTTCACGATTGGAAGACAACGATGGCTGGCGATGGTAAAGGTTCAAGCATGGTGGATGGGTTAGATCTGGTGCTTTCATAGGACGTTGCGGTTGTAAGATGTCGTAAGGGGATAATATGTTCTCTCCGTGGCGACTAAACCACGAGTAGCATCGCCTAGCCCTTCCCCTCTGCCGTGTCTCCTCCCACACTATTGTTTCACAACCACTAGGAGTTTCATCTTATCTGTTTTTTTTCTTCTTTTTCTGATGTTGTCTGTTGGTGTTTTCCCAATCGACTTGCAGCATGAGCTCGCCGTCCCGACATCGGAGCCACCTCTGGTGAATATGCCGCTCTTGGGGGTGACGCTTGGTAAAGGCTTCTTTTCTCATATTAGGGTTTGCTTGAAATTATGTTAGATCTGGTTCAGTGTTCACTTTAATATGAATTTCTAATTGGGTCGATTTTCCTTATTTCTATAAACCGGCTCGGTTTTTGTTAGATCTGTGGATTTATAAATGTTGTAACTGGTGTATGCCCATTTGAGTGATCTGGGTCTACTTTGGACTATTGCTTATATTTAAATTGAAAATTTTTTTACAAAAAATCATAGTTTTTTTTTTTTTGCCATCTTAGTTAGAAAGTTAGTTAATTCCCACCTCGGGGATCGAATCCGCGACCTTGCGCGGAGGTGTCAGAGTTTATTGTCAACTAGGCTACGGAAGCTCGGCAAATCATAGTTAAAAATAGAACAATTATAAGTTAACTAAAATTTTATTCAATGCAAATTTAGATTATTTTATGTTCTCGTCATCTTAAAATTTTTAAATTTAAAATTTTCAGCAAATTCAAACATAAAATTATTTTAACTATTTGATAAATTTTAAATATTTGAATTTTTTTATAAAATCCCACACTAGATGAAAAATGAGAATTGGACTAAAAGCATAATATAAAATATACTAAATATTGATAACTTATAGTAGTAAAAATTATATAGACATCTAAAATTTTATTTTAGTTAATTTAAATTTTTGGTTAAAATCAATAATCAAACCAAACATAACAAAATACTAAATATTTTATCTTTGTTAAATTAAATGTAATGATATACTTCATAACATAAAAAATACATAGTAAATAGTTTGATTTTATTTTGAGAAATTTAAAATTTAATTTAGTTTGTGAACTTGATGATAAATTTAACTTTAGAAACATAAAAATAAATATAGTATAAATTTGGAATGACAAAAATTTTCATTTTTCAATATTTCTAATTTTCACTATATTATAAATTTAATTTGAATTATATCATAGATTTAAGTCTAAACTATCAACACATTTTTTTTTTAAAATAACAATACTTTTATATAAATATTTTGTTATTATTTTTTTTTTTGTTATTAAACTTAATATGTGCACAACACGGGACATCATCTAGAATTTATGATATTTTAGGTAAATATGCAAATATTGTGCTAATGTTTGTGGAAGGAGCAGAGATAGATTCTGTGTTAGTGTTAACAGTAGCAACATGTGCAGTTTCTGTGTCAATATCCACAAAACATAATTTCTTATGAAAAATAACATTATATTTATATTATACCAATTTAAAATTGATATGTTTAATTATTAAATTCAACCAAAAAATTAAATTGAAAAAAAATTAAACTAGATTTCTTCCCGCTATTACTATTTATCGTCATTTTAGTAAATAACTAGATACTAACCCGCGCCATGCGCGAGGCTAAATGTTTGTTTGAATATTAAATTAAATTATACTATATAAAATATGTTTGTAAAAGTTATATAGTGAGCATTATATTAGTTTAATTTTATTAAAATATTTATTTTACATATGTTATAACATATTTCAGTGAGTTTTACGTTATATTTTGTTATAAAATTGAAAGTGTTATTTTTATGTAATTTTATTTTGTTTGTTTATTATAGATATGGTTTTTTTCAAATTTAATTTATGTTTAGTATATATATATATAAATATATAAATATATATTAGTATGATTTTAAACTTTTATTGCA
>OVBE01013907.1:0-12379 GCA_900406425.1 Iberis pinnata | reverse complement strand
TGACTTTCAATCCTGATTACTTGTGGTTTCCCTGATGCCTGACGCTTTTATTTCATAGTTTTAAACCGTTTTTAATTTACTGATTCGTTTACAAACAACCTTAATTATTTCTGCTCTAGCTTGATTTGAACTGAAACTGAATCGAGTACTTTCTGGTCTCTGTGGATTCGATACCCTATACTTTGATACATTGAACTGTTCTCTGCAGTAATAGTTATAGGATTTAAATTCTAGACCTATCAATAGCTAAGCGGCTAGATCGAGTGTTAAGTTGTGGTCAGACGCGCCTTCGATGTACGCATCTTCCTTTTCTTGCTTCAGATCATGCTCCATTGTATTTACAGTTATGCCCAGATGTATCTCGCGATGGACGTCGTAGACCGTTTCGCTTTGAAGCGGCTTGGTTGAGTCATGAGAGTTTCAAAGATCTTGTTGTGTCAAAATGGAACTCAAATGTTGATACACCGAATGCTTTACGTGAACTGCAGGTAGCTCTAAAAAGATGGAATAAACTTGTCTTTGTGAATTTTTTATAGAGAAAAGAAAGGTTAATGGTGGAGATTAAGGAAGTACAAGATTCTTTGGAGATAACCAAACAGATAATTTTTTGGAAAGGGAATCTACTTTGCTTACATCTTTGGATGAAGTACTAGAAAAAGAGGAGGTCTTATGGTTTCAAAAGTCGCGTGAGAAATAGATCACACTTGGGGATCGAAATTCAACTTTCTTTCACATTTCTACATCGATAAGAAGAGCAAGAAAGAAAGTCTTGGCTTTGAAAACTGATGGGTTATGGAGAAGTCGGAGTTGGAGGCTTTGGCGGTTAATTACTATCGCACACTTTATTCGGTGCATGATGTTGAGTCGGCGATGCATCAATTACAGAGAAAGGGGTTCCGAAAGTTCTCTAGAAATGAAGAGGTAGAGTTGTACAAACTTTTTACATCAACGAAGGTGGAGAAGGAGATTATGAGTATGGGCCGCTTTAAATCACTGGGCTCATACGGGTACCAATTGGTGTTTTATCATGAGTGTTGGGATGTGGTTGGCACGTCGGTAACATGTTGTGTGTTAGAATTTTTTTAATCCGGTATACTGCCTTGCGGACTCAATGACATATTGGTCGTGTTGATTCTGAAAGTTACAAAACCGGAGAAAATCACACAGTATTGACCAATTAGTTTGTGCACCGTTTTGTTCTAGACAATTACGAAGGTGTTGATGTTGCGTTTACAGCAGGTTATGTCTTCTTTGATAGGCCCAACACAATTGAGCTTCATCCTAGGTAGGCTAAGCACATATAGTATAGTGGTGGTTCAAGAGACAGTCCACTTTATGCGCCGCAAGAAGGGTCAGAAGGGTTGGATGTTGTTGAAGCTTGACCCAGAGTAACCTTACGACCGTGTACGTTGGAATTTGTTGGAGGATACTCTTAAAGCGACTAATTTTCTGTCGAGTGGAGGAACTAGATCATGAAATATGTCTCAAGACCTTCTATGAGTGTGTTGTGGAATGGTGAGAAGACAAAAGCTTTTGTACCATCTCGCAGTTTAAGTCAAGGTGATCCACTTTCACCGTATCTCTTTGTTTTATGCATTGAAAAACTTTATCATATGATTTTGTTGGCAATTGATCAGAAGCAATGGTAATCCAGGTCAAGCATCAGCTGGTGGTGTGGTTAGAGACGAGTCATGGAGTTGGTGTGTTGGTTTTGCTCTAAATATAGGCTTATGTTCGACACCTTTAGCAGAGTTATGAGGTGTCTACTATCAGAACCGTGACAACGTAAAAATACTCCATAAACAAAATTTTTTAAAAGCCCTAATTCATAAAATTGTACAATAATAAAATAAGTCACATACAAAACGCAAACTGAATTATAATTCTAAAACATCATTCTTCTTCCTTTCTTTTCTACGAATTGTTGACCAAACTTTCGAAATCAATATTTTTCTGCAATTCTCTTTATGTGGATAAGATAGTCAACAATATGCGATAAGCAATCCATGAGTTTGGATAGCAAACCTCGGCTGCTTTAAAAAATTCTAGCACTTCAATAAGGTTCTTAACATCTTTTGGTAAAGCTTCTCATAGAGCTTTAAGTTCCAAAAAAGATCATTACCAACAACATTTGAATACTTTCCAAAAATCAGAGAATCTTCAATATGGTACAAGAAGCCATCAAACTATTATCACTCACATACTGCAGTTTTCTTAATATATATATATATATATATATATACTACCGACGCTATCGCTTGATGCCCTACATATTTGGAGTATATAACTAATTTTACATATTATAGATATATTACATATTTGAAGTATTATAATTATTTTTTCTTCTTCAATTTGATGCCCTAAGCTATGTTTCTTTCCCTAAGAAAAATGCACGACCCTGTCTACTATGGTCTATATGTGGTTTGGCAGCATGGAGTCAGAAGATTACAGTTGAAAATTGATTCGAAAATGGTTGTGGGTTTCTTGAAATATGGCATTGGAAACTCACACCCACTATCTTTCCTAGTATGCTTGTGCTATGAATTGCTATCGAAGGACTGGATAGTCCATATTTCCCACGTGTATAGGGAAGCTAATCTTCTGCCGGATGGTTGAGCTAACTATGCGTTTTCTTTATCCTTAAATTTTCATTTTCTTAGTGATAGTCCTTATGTTGTTGATTTATTGATATCAGATGATATTCACGGACAAGTGTGTCCAAAACAAGTTCACTTGTAATATTTTAAAGTCTAGTTAATAAGCTGGGAGTTTTCGGGATGTTTCACACAAAAAAATATAAACCAAAATTTATATATATATATATATATATATACATAATTTTTTTTTTTAGCATATGTTTCATTTTGTGTTTTCTTTTGTGTGGTCTTATATTTTTGGAAACTCTTTATTTTCTCACCATCTCTTGTATTTACTCCAATTTTAATTATGATATATATATATATTGAAAAAAGGAAATGAGAGAAAAAGAAAATGGTCCCGTGGGAGAGACGAAAATAAATGCATTTTTGTGTGGAATGAAAATAAAAAGAAAGAGAAAGAGAAGAAAGAAAGAAAAAAAGAAGAAGAAAAGAAATTGGAGGACCACTTAATCACCTCTCTCATGCACAATCCCTAAGTTTGGGAACAATTCTTCATTACAATTAAATATTTAATTAAACTCTAAAATTTTAGACTGTTATTCTCTAAAATCTTTAACCAGAAAGTTTACGGCTATTTTATTTTCTACTTCTTTCATTTTCATAGTCCATTCTAATAATGTTCACATGTGTATTATATTACTATTATTTACTATATATGTTTTGTAAATGATGTATTTATTTTGAAGTAATTAAGTAATATAAGACGAAGAATTTCTCTGGCCTAAATTGGTCAGAAACAAATACCGAAAATTGACTATATTTCTTGTAGTATATTATATTAAATCAATTTTTTGTATATAATTAGGTGATGAGTTATACTCAAATTTGTCAATTATAAGAGAAACTCATGGATTAATCCATCCGATGAACAATGTAAAACTTTTTTTGGGTGATTCTATAAATATTGTGTAGTAGTTAAATAGATACAAACACATGCAGTGTTGCTCTTGTCTCTTCTATGTATCTTTTTGTGGATCTGATCTTTCTTTACAACTTGGCTTGATGTTAACTAATCAAGACCATCCTACTTTAAAAGCTATTTAATTAACCTTTTTGGATCAATTTAACTTAACTTCTTAAATATATATTTTTTTGTTATTTTTGGGTTGACTTATCGAGCTCATGTTAAAAATGTCTTTATCTGAATTCCAAAGAAAGAAAATTTAAATTTCTATAAGCAAACATTCAGGTGCTATAAAAGTTAAATAACATTCTGTTAAATTCTGAGCATATATATTTTTGTTGGGATCTAAGACGATGTCCAATGGTAGGATCTCATTAGAACCTCTAATGATTATTTTAATTATTATTTATCAATTTTTATAAAATTAAAAATCTTCTTAATTTCAGTGCTTCCAATGGTAGGATCACTAATATGGTTCGTAAAAAATTATTATTTTTTATTTGAGATATTTTGACATAATTTTTTTAATTGATAAGAACCGACAAAAATCGAACCGGAACCGAAAAAAATATTAGAAAAATATCGATTGGGTATTCGTACTTAGAATTTGAAGAATCAGAACTGGATCGAATACTTGAAAGTCTAGTCCTACCAAAAATCATCAATAAAAAAAACAACTCGACAGCTGAAAGAAAAAAACCCTCCAATCGAAAGACGCACATGTCGTCTAAGAACCGATCCCAAATGTCCTCAACGAAGAATCGATTTTCTTCAACTTTCCGTATTATTATTATTATTATTATTATTATTATTATTATTATTATTATTATTATTTAAGAACCGAATAAAAAAGTTTCGATGGACAAAATCTAAATTTCGTCTAATTTTTTTTCAAGAAGACTCAAAATAGGAATCCTAAAAATATAACTTTTGTAACATAATGTATATGAAATATTAATCTAAGGACACTTGATTATTGAAAATATAGTATTAAGATAATTAAAACACATGTCATTAATTGATATTTCGTCCATATTGTTTAGGAAAAGATGAATATTAGGTTTTAATTTACGTATTACGGAAATAATAATATTAAATGGAAAAATACAAATAGAAGTAGAACTAATTCTTTTACAACTTATTGTCCTTATAGTAGAAAGAGGATGTATGGTGATTGGTGACATAATTTTATTTATATAAAAAAACATTCTCCATGGTTAGTGACCGACCAACCATATCTTATAAAACCAAACCTCATCGTTTCTTTGATGTAATAAAAACAAATAAATAATTTTAAATATCTATCTGTATGAGTTTATAAAACTATATTTATAAATTTACAAAACCATAAATTAATTCTATAAACACACACGTGATATGAAGTTTTATAACAAAATTTATAAACATACTAAAAAAGACTTATACAAAATTATATATATATATATATATATGAAAATAAGTTTATAATTTTGTAAGAACAGAGAAAAAAAATTATTTTACAAAATTATGACTATTAAAGTTTCATATATAATGATACTGATAATTTTGTTATCAAGGTAAATAAGTAGAGTTAAACAGAAGAGAAGTGACACTCAGACATATCTGAGAAAAGACTGAACTCAATCTTTACTTCTTTTTTTCTGATTTCTTGGGATTCGTGCTCTTTATCTATCTATCTATATATACATTAATATTATTATTACAATAAGTTTTAAACTAATCAACTAAAAGGGCAAAAATAAACAGAAGCATATATACGTTTAAAATAAATCTATATATAGAAAGTAATACCATATATTTATTTTTAAAAATATACAATATGTACAAAATAGTAGTTAACATTTGTACATTCACGTGACTGGCTAAATCATAGGAAGATTTTTATTTCTATAAAATATAAAAGTCATCGTCTGTGTTTAATATTTTGTTTTTGTTTTATAAGACGTTATGCTTTATAAAAATGTAAATGAGGTAGATGCATCAATATTTTAAGTGGTAACAATGTTGCTTACATAAACAGATTAAAATAATAACATCAAATTTTATATCGTTATCTTAGATAACATATTATTTTAATTGTATTTCATATAAATATTCATGTATAGGGATAAATAACAAAAATCAAACACACATTTATAAATAATTAAATCAAACATGTTAATAAATAATGAAATAAACATAGAGATATGTCATATGACTTTAAAGGTTTTTTCGTATTGTTTTCTCTTAATTTGACTTAATTGATTTTTTAAAAATGAGACCAATGTGTATATTGTTTAATACATGTGTACGTGTGAATTTGTGTGTCATGGTATGTGACTCATATATTAATCTTCTTGAATTTTCTCGTAATTTGATATTAAATTATTAGATAATAATTTATATTTGAAAGAAGAAAAACAGAGAATAGAGAAGACACCTATAATATTTTTTTTCTTGGTCAGATTTATATGAGAAAATAAAAAGAAAAAAAATCATTAACCTATTCATTTTTTAAGACTTAGGTTTAATATATATAATAAGAATTTTAGAAAATTAATAACGTTACAATTATACTAATTTATTTTAAAAATATTAAACATAGTAATGAATCACCATTAACAAAAAAAAAACATAGTAATGAATCAGATATTTATTTATAAAAGTTAAAAATATTCAATAAGGAACAACTTTTAGTTTATGAGAAAAAAATAGGAAAAAATGGAAGAGAAATAAAAAAGAAAATGAAAAAAGTGGAGCATTTTGACCAACTTGTGGTGTAGAAGAGAAAGAGAAAGAGATAGATTAAACATTGATTGCATAGCTATTCTATAGAGCCTATTGGGGAGGGTCATGATCACCTATCTTCTCCTATTTTCTCTTCCTAGGTTTTTCATTTTCATTTTTATTTTTTTACCTATTTTAATCATTTATGTTTGCCTGTAGTACATAACCCATACAAAAAGAAAAAATTTAATATTTTTAAAGTACAAAACAAGAGAGAGGTGAAACCACACAATCTCGTTTCCTCTCTCTCTGTGATATTTCTTTATGTTTAAAATTCTTCTTAATCTCTCTCTCTCCATCTTCACCTATTAAAGAATAACAAAGAAATAATTGATATATCTTTATGTAAACTTTCTTGTAGGGTTTTAGAGCTATCTTACGAAACAAAGTTTCGATCTTGGGCTCTTTCTCATGATTTGGAGAGTCAGGATATAAGAAAAAGTTAGCTTTTTTTATATATTCTTTTCAACTTTCTTGGACATGGGTTCTTGTAGATCTTGATGATGAAACTCTTCTTAATTTGTTTCCATAAAGAGTTTTCTTTTGTTTTTTTAATCTTCTTTTGAAAGTTCACAATTCTTAAAACATGGCTAGAGATCAGTTCTATGGTCATCAACAAACTATTAATCAGATCCAAGGTGGCTATGATGAGACAAACCAAAATCCAACCGATTATCATCATCATCATCAGATCTTTGGCTCATCATCAAACTCCAACATGGGGATGATGATGATAGACTTCTCCAAGCAACATCAGATTAGGATGACAAGTGGTATGGACCATCATCATCATCATCTTATAGAAGATTCTTCATCCTCCATGAGACTATGTAATGTTAATAATAGTTTCCCAAGTGAAGTAAACGAACCACAAAGACAAAGCCAAAGTCAAGGCCTTTCTCTTTCTCTCTCCTCCTCATATCCTACAAGCATCACTCTCCAATCATTCGAACTCAGACAAGAAGATGGGTATTCTGGTAAATCAACAACACATCATCAACACAACCAGCAGATGATGATGATGATGATGAATAGTCACCACCAAAACAATCAGTTTCAGATTAGGAGCTCCAAGTACTTAAGTCCAGCTCAAGAGTTATTGAGTGAGTTTTGTAGTCTTGGAGTAAAGGAAAATGATGAACAAGTGTTGATGATGAAGCAGAAGAGGAAGCAAAAAGGCAAACAACAAGAAGATGATTGGGACACAACTAACAACTTCAATAACAATAATGATCAAACTGCAACTACTTCTTCCAAGAAACATGTTCCTCCTCTTCACTCCCTTGAGTTTATGGAACTTCAAAAAAGAAAATCCAAGTTGCTCTCCATGCTTGAAGAGGTATTTATCTATTTTTATTATTCACAATAATTAGCTATAGTTATTTTTTTTTTTACAATCAACACATTTCATATGTGTTTCTATAAAAAAAAATTATAATTTTTTTTTTTATTTGGTTCGACTTATTCCTAAAAATGTTAAGTTACCCACAAATCTTTGCATCCAAACATTTCATGGATTAATTTTGTTTTAACATAATCTTAAAAATGTAGAATATCCACATATATATAACTCATTAAGGTCCATATATTAAAATTAACTTCTTTTATATAGGAGATAGATAAAAATATTCCTTGTTTTGTTTTCATTGTATTCTCGTAACATAATTCACTACAAAAAGATGAACCCTTTTATTAATTCCTTTAGCACTCATTTATTTCCTTTTTATATAGAACCAAAATAAAAATCATTGTATCTGCTTTGATCTAATATGGAGACTATGGTGGTCCTCCATATTTATAGCAATCAATTTTTATCATCATAAGCCATAACGATTTGTTTTTATTTCTCTTGATTTACATATATTCATTATATATACGATGTGATTGATATATAAAAAAAAAAGAAAAGAAAACAAGCTAGTTTGCTTTATCTTTTGTTTTTTTCTTACGTATAGCTTAAAAGAAGATATGGACATTACCGAGAGCAAATGAGAGTTGCGGCGGCAAGTTTTGAAGTGGCGGTTGGAGTAGGAGCGGCGGAGACATACACGGCGTTAGCGTCAAGGGCAATGTCTAGACATTTCCGGTGTTTAAAAGATGGACTTGTTTCACAAATTCAAGCTACTTGTCACGCTTTGGGAGAAAAAGAAGATGATCATCGAACGGTCTCGATTGCCGCACGTGGCGAAACTCCACGGCTTAAATTGCTTGATCAAGCTTTGAGACAACAGAAAACGTATAGACAAATGAGTCTGGTGGAAGCTCATCCATGGCGTCCACAACGTGGTTTGCCTGAACGTGCGGTTACAACGTTGAGAGCTTGGCTCTTTGAACATTTTCTTCACCCGTAAGTTCCCATCCAGCTCCCTCTTACTAATTTATATTATATTTTCATGCTTAACTAACGAATTATAATACAATAATTAAGGATATATTTATTTAGTTGTGGTTGCAGGGCCCGTCTTGAAATTTTTGGAGCTTAAAACAAAATTTAAAAAGTTGACCCTAATATTTTATATATTTGTTTTTGGGGCCACTATATATATAAAATTTTAAATTTTTGGGGTCTATAAAATATGAGACCGAACTTATAAAAATGGAAGCTATAAACGAATGTTTCATCTCGCTGTGCCCAAAGCCGCCCCTGAGTGGTTGCTGGTTGCTAGAAAGAAACTTAATTAATTTAGAATCATATAAGTTATAAACAACTTAACATGATCGCTAGTTTGAAAGTTTTAATTGCAATTACTCATGTCTCTTTTTTTTTTAATTTGTTACTAGAAACTATCTAGTGATTCCTTTCTTTCATGTAAGTTTAAGCTTTTGATAATATAGTATATAGTTTTATAGGTTTTTTTGGATGAAAAAGAAGAGGTTAAAGGTTTTCTTTATTGCATGGATAGATTCGAAAATAGAAAAGACATATACATTTTAAATAAAGAGATTTGAGATTGAGTTGACAATACACAGTCTTCCTTAATCTGTTAAGTGCATATTTATTTTCCATTTTTCTTTTAACTTATTAGATAATTGGTGTGAAAGTGAATGTATACATAAGTGGTGGGATGAAAGACAGAAATAGAGAAAGGTACAAAGTGGATTGAGAGAGAATCAATGTTCTTTACCTAACACTAACAAAAGAGAGCAACCATGCATTACTCTTTGCTTTGCTTTTTCTCCCCCCCATGCTTTTCATTTAATCTTTTTGTTTTCTCCTTTATTTATTAAGAAGTTACATACATATTATCATCATGATATATATAGATGTAAGTAAGAGTTGTCTCCATCAAATTCCCAAAACCTTATCAAACAATGAAACATATTGTTAGTTTTCACCAAACTCTTTACCTTTGCTTCCATTTTTATACATCATTCTTCAATCATTATATCCTTTTTTTAACTACCTTTTGTTTTTCACCAAAGTAAAATTCTTATTTTGTTATTTTTTCAGATATCCGAGCGATGTTGATAAACATATATTGGCCCGACAAACTGGTTTATCAAGAAGTCAGGTAAATTAAGATCAATTTCTTTTTATATATAAATAGAAATGAATATTAATGAAATAAAAACGAAAATGGTTAGGTATCAAATTGGTTCATCAATGCAAGAGTAAGGCTGTGGAAACCAATGATTGAAGAAATGTATTGTGAAGAAACGAGAGGAGAAGAAATGGAGAATCCTATGATACTCAAACCAGAACCGAACCAGATAATCCAGGTCGAACCGGAATCTTTATCATCCATAGTGACGAACCATCATACATCGAAAACCGGGTCAACGTTTGACTTCTCGTTGTACGGTAACCAAGCTGTGACATACACAGGTGAAGGAGGGACACGTGGCGTGTCGTTAACGCTTGGGTTACAGAACGAAGGAGTGAGATTAGGGGACCCACTTTACTATGGTAGGGACCACATGTTGGAAGGTGATCATCAATCTCAGACTTTGGCTTATAGGAATTTGATGGGAGCTCAATTACTTCACGATATTGTTTGATTCATATGTAACGGTTTTGACGTTAGAAAAACCCAATTAGATATTTATCAATTTTATATATTGAACTATATATTCTAAGCTTTTTAGTTGGTTTGTCAGTCAATATCACTTGTAGGATATTTTTATAAACGATTATTATTCGAAATTAGGTCCTTTTCTCATTTTAGTTTTTTAGTTTTTTTTTTTTTTTTTTCCTAAAGCGAATATCATGTTATGTAATATGTATCACCATCCACACATGTTTCTAAAATTACAGTATCTTATACGTACGCTAGCATAATTATATTACATGCAAACTTATATTTAAAGAACCAATGAGTCTGTAAAGGAAAAACAGAAAAAAGAACATAGTAATATTGTCTTCGTGTGATTAATCAACAAAAGTCGCCGCCATATCAGCATCGGACAAATCTTCGTCGATATTTTCACGCAGAAATAGAGCTGGAATTTTCAAAGCCAAACTAAATCAAATTTGATATTAATTGTGAACCTTTAGTCCGATTTGCTCAATTGAAACAGATGGTTCAAAGAACCAATTGTGTGTCAAAGAACACTTGGAATTAGTCAGAAAGTTACACAAATCTTGAGATTTAAAGCTATTGCTCTACGTCTCGGGAGAGGGGACGGTACCCTCTCAACTGCCTTTACTAGATCAGAAAGTTACACAAATCTTGAGATTCAATTCGATTACAAGAAGAATCAGATTCGGATTGAATCTAAACAAGAAAGATAAGTAATTCTATTAACTCTACCAAGAACTAATAAGAACTTTCTACTAATCTCTTCTTGTTTAGCTTGTTTCAGGAAACTTCAAGACTTGATATCTGTAACTTGGTGATCTCTCTCTCTCTCTCTCTCGTGCCAATGAAGAAGACGATGGTGCAATATATATCTTGAGCTCTCTCTGTTTTGATCTGTTAAGTCTGTTACCAGATAAAACTAAATCTTAACAACTAGACTGGGCCTTGTGCACAAACAACCCAATCCAGAAGTCTGCTACTCAAGAACTTGTTAAGCCCACTAAAGCAAACGAGGCCCACGAACTTATGTCAATCTCTACACAACAATCTCCTCCTTCGACATACGTGTCATAACTTTCAGACACAAACCCGAAACTCTCGACCTTTCGTCTCCTGCGGCGATAGGGTTTTCCCGTCTCTGATGATTTCATTACGAAATCTGAGCATCTTCAAGCTCTAGCCTCCATCATGACTGACGGTAAGCTCTCCTTAAGCTTCTCCTTGAACTGAACACAAAGATTCCTTGTTCTGTGAAAGTTGCTCCTTCTGTAACCTCGTCTTCTCTACTCGAACTAACACCAGATCTTCTGGGTTACACGCCTTTTTGCAGGTTTTAGAGCAAGACGAACTTTCTTCTGAAGATTTACCCTGAAGTTAAGTACTTCCATCTTCTGAAACTTTACATCTCTGTGTTGATTTTTATCTTTTCTTCGGTTTTAAGTACTTAACTCTCTGATATCTTGACATGCAGAGAACAGATCCAGCTTTGGCCTTTGATCTTCTGGGTCTGACTCTTCAGATGCATCTCCATATCAAGAGGTAAGAACTTTATGACCTTTCGATCTCTCATGTTAATATGTGTTTGACCTTTTTCCCTTTAAGAAAATGTCTAATACTTGATTTATTTTTGCATGCGAGAATCCTGGTACCTGTTTGATACTCTAATACCAAGAACTCAATTCACAGAAATTCGTATTAGTTAAATACGAACCAACCAGATAAATAACATCACTCAGGTAAATCACATTCAAACTTCTGGTTTTAGTAAAACTATGATATTATAGAAAAATTAAAACACTTACTAACTTGTAAATTTTAAACTTCATACCTTTACAGGAAATACTTACCTGAGCAGAGTCCTGGACAGTCTCAGAGAATTCTGAGCTGTCCTAGTCCTTTTTCAAACCGTGGCCCATGTAATTCCATTAGTATGATTTCATAGAGTTTCTAAAACAACTACAATGAGGTAATACTTGTTAATTATCACTATTCATTAATTGGTCGTAGTTTTACAATAACGTCAAAATCAC
>OVBE01013906.1:0-12379 GCA_900406425.1 Iberis pinnata | reverse complement strand
TGCTACAGTGATCTGTTCTCTGCAGTGTTAGTTTAGGATTAAATTCTAAGCCTATCATTAAGCCACAATTTAAATTATAATTGTATACGTGTTTTGTTAAATTCATTCTGGTTTATATAATAATATAAAAAATAAATAAATAATTAGTTAATCCAATATTCAAATTAAAATTTTCATGAAATTATTGACTTATGGAAAGTGTATATATATGTATGTAAATATGAAATAATATTATCAAGATTAAAGGGTTTTGTACAAGATGTGGAATATAAATGAATAATATAAGTTTAATTTAATCAAAAGGATGGGTCCTAGAAACCTCCATGATTTGATCCTTACATCTCTCATCTCTCTCTCTCTCTTTGTCTTTCTCTTATATGAATGAGAGGTTGATGAGATCCACAAGCAACACCAAATTCTGATCATCACTATAGATTTACTTACAATCCAAAACGTGCATGTACGTGTTTGATCCAACCACAGACACAGGATTGAGATTGGAAATGGCCTTTCCACAACATAGTTTTATGTTCCAACAAGAGAATATGAATACTCATGATCATCAACTCCCTCCTTGTCCTCCTCTTCACATCTTCAATGGTAAATTACTCTTAATTTCTCTTTAATTCTCTACAATTATTAAAGTTGTAAATTTTGATATAGGAGGAGGAGGAAACTACATGATGAACAGATCTATGTCTTTAACGAACATGCAAGAACCAGGACTTGATGAAGAAAATTTATCAGATGATGGTACACATACTATGCTAGGAGAGAAGAAGAAGAGATTACAAATAGAGCAAGTTAAGGCATTAGAGAAGAGTTTTGAGCTTGGAAACAAACTTGAGCCTGAAAGGAAACTACAACTAGCTAAAGCATTAGGTATGCAACCAAGACAGATTGCGATTTGGTTTCAAAACAGAAGAGCTAGATGGAAGAATAGACAACTTGAAAGAGATTATGATTCTCTTAAGAAACAGTTTGAGTCTCTTAAATCCGACAATGATTCTCTTCTTGCTCACAACAAGAATCTCCTTGCTCAGGTTTTTCTTAAATTTTACTTACATTTTGATTCATTTGTTTACAAGACTACTATCGCATGATCGGTCATGAACCAAGCCAAATGAGACATTGATTTGTGATTCTCAAATTATATACGCCTCAAAAATTTAAAACAAAAAACTACGTACAAACAATTAAGAGCTGAAAATAATGAAAAAACGCAATTGATTTTTTATGTTTAAATTCTTCTTTAGAAATTTATATAATACAAAATATCGGTCCTATTTTTATTTTGTTTCAGACCTTCGTAATTTCAGGGACGATTCTGAATTATAGTAGACTAAATTATTTTAATAAGAATTAAATGTTGTAGAATATTGTTAGGCTCATGATCCAAGACTATAAGATGTTTGTCAAAAGCAATAAGTGTTTTCTTTATTAAATAAAAGATTCTCTATGAAATATATTAAAGTACGTAATAGCATGTGAAGTAAGCTCTAACCAGATAAGAGAAGAATACTATATTGTTTTCATCAATTATATTTGAATTATTCTAATTAGTTTTCAAAAGTTAATAGGTGCAAGAATGTAAAACTTAGCTTAAATCTTGTCTAAAAGTCTTATTATTTGATTTTCTTTTATGTAAGATAATGTCTTTAAAGAACAAAGAATGCAATAATGAAACAAACATAATAAAGAGAGAAGCAGAAGTTTCATGGAGCAACAATGGAAGCACAGAGAATAGTTCAGAGATACCTACCACAACACATGTGAACACCATCAAAGATCTTTTCCCTTCATCAATTAGATTATCCAACAATCATGATGATGAAGATGAGCATCATGAATTGGTTCAAGAAGAGAGCTTTTGTAACATGTTTAATGGTATTGATGATCAAACCAACTCTGCTGGTTATTGGGCATGGTCTGACCCTAACCATAACCACCAATTCAATTGATTTTTGTTCATCCTATACCTCAAGAATAATCACATCATTTTAAATTTGTTTGTTGCTTTTATTTTATCAATAAATAAATTTTTTAATTTAATTTTATGAAAAGCAAACTATAGAATATGTATTTAAATGCGGTTAACTTAACTTGTCCGAATTTAACCGAACAAAATTCTCATATATCTAACAGAGAATATATATTATTATTTTTTGTTAAGTTTTAATAATTCTAATAATTGATTCAAGGCTTTCTAATTTTTTTTTTTTTTTTTAATATTTAGTATCTTGTATATAAATATTTTCCAATTTTATTATTTGATGGTTGATACTAAATTTATTCAAAAATAAGCAAATAAAAATAAAAGTGTAAAAGATTCATTTGCATGTGACACCGAGTGCGATTCCAGCTCTCTCATTGACGTAACATGATCCATATATGACTTATTTAATACTATTTGCAAAGATCTTTTTCTTTTTAAATATGTTTTTTTATTAGTTTATTATCTTTGCAAGTTGCAATTCTAAATAACAAAATACTCAATAAAGGATTTCATGTATGAGAAAAGAAGATAATAGAAATACAATATCCCATATTGGAAACTTACTATATAAAAGATATAAGCTAATATACTTATTGCCAATTAGTTTTGAGTTAGAAGTCCATATCCTAACAGAAAAAGCTACATAGTGATTAACTTAACAATGCCAATCCTTCTAGTTGCTAAGCTTCCTATACATGCACTTAAGAAAGATGGAAGTTTCTGTTTCGTGTGGGCGGCAAAAATGAATCTAGCAACTAGAAATCTCTTTCGAGCACTTTTAGAATTAATGGAACTTTTTATGTAACAATTTCGAATGAAGTTCTATCCTTAGACCCAGGGAATCAAGATGAATATGTTATTGGTCAATTTGGCTAAAAATTTTGAACATAGCCAAACCATTGCAAATGACTCATTGGTATTGGCGAACATAGACTCATACAACAACGTTCTTCAATCAACACCTATGGCTACAATCATCATATCTCCAAATGCAAGACAAGGAGAAACTACACAAAAGATTGTGTCACATGTTGTTAACTAAGACAATGTAAAGTATCACCCCAACATCCTCTACTTCCTCACCAAATTCAAAGAAACTAGTTGCTCCCAACTTTTTTTTCCATCATGGAGTTTACTCCATCTGTTGTTATTAGCCTTATTCAACCACCATCTCATATTGTCTCGTTTAACGGTTCTCCAAAAGTAGACCACACTTACCAATCTCCTCTCCAAGTATTATAGAGTTTTTCTTTGGAGACTGAGCAAATAATTGGAGTTGAATTTGGTAGTGAGCTTATTAGTCAAAAGACTGTAGACGCCCTCACCAACATGATTAGAGGAGCGACACCAATCAAACCACTTCAAAAGCTCCAGGATATGGAATAGACAACGGTAGTTAGTAGAGAAAATCGAGGCCGACATGACGGAGGAATCCATATTATATCTAGTTGATGTTCGTCATCTGTTCATTTACTTTCGAAAGTTCGATATATGAAGTTTTCATGTTTATTTACGATTTTCTTAAGATATAGTTTTGTATCTCTTTATCTAAAATTTTCAAATTCTATGGCATCCTTTGTCATAATCTTGTAATTCTGTTTTTGCATTTAAATTTGAATTTCCTTTATAAAAAAATGCACTCAATATTGACATATGCTGACAACGAAATACTAAGAT
This sequence comes from Iberis pinnata, assembly GCA_900406425.1. Taxonomy (NCBI): domain Eukaryota; kingdom Viridiplantae; phylum Streptophyta; class Magnoliopsida; order Brassicales; family Brassicaceae; genus Iberis; species Iberis pinnata. Next base: position 8,706 of record OVBE01013906.1, on the reverse strand, counting down.
ATATTATAGATCAAAGTGTAAAATGTTTTTAGCAAATCACTAGCGTTACACTCTGTTTTTCTTTCACTCCCAGCTAATTTTCATTAGCCCTCTCTATAGATGGTGTGGCCTAATTAAGTCTTTCTTTTATTTTTTCAAACTTTATCAAACCATATGATATTTTTCTTTTGTCAACAATATATTTTATTAAGTTAAAGAGAACAATCCATTACAAGATATATGATATTCCACTAAGAGGAAGAAAGAAACCCACAAAGGATAAGTGACTTCATACAGAAGGTGATAAAGTCTCTTAAAAAGAGAATAGGAACTCCCGAGATGGGAGAACATAGCTTAGACTAAACTACAAAGCATAAAGCTTTCCTATAAATCCCTAAACATCAGTTCGAAACTGAAATAGGCAAATTTTGTATGGTAAATATCCCAAATAAGTTGTATCCCTAAACTTAATGTTAATATAAGATGACAAACAAAAGACCTAAATTAGAAACCAAACAATTAAAAAGAAGGGCTTAGTCAAAAGAGAATTGGGCTTCCAGAAAATTCTGAAAAACCCAATCCATAGTCCAACAGTGAGAAGTGAACCTTAGGTATACAGAAATTCCACGAGCCGCCAATCTTCAACCGCCGAGACATATCAGATCCGGCTAATCAGATCTTCCACCATGTAACACCATCACCGACGACCAAGGAAGCAGACAACCATAAGAAACACTTTCGATGAAGGGCATGCCACCAAAATACCACCCACAGACAAAATGAGCCAACCCACCGGAGCAGCCACCGCAACCAATGATTGCCAAAGACAACAAGCGATCCTTGACTCCCAAACCACAGTCTTAACCGTATGGACCTACAATAAAATAGACAAATGAAAGCCCAATGCATATCCAATATCAGCGAGACAGCGAAAGAGAGAGGGCATGCACGCCGATTTGGAAGCATTTGCGTGGAAAATCGCAGAGAGAGAAGCACCGGTGCCATAATCGTTGAAGACGAGGGGGATTAAACCAAGAATAGAAACAAAAGAAAAAAAAAAAAGAAAAAAGGGTGGACTACTTAGAGACGGTGGTGAAGCCGGTCGCCAGCAGTGGAGGTAGCTCATGAAAATAAACCCAAACGACGGAAAAAAGAGAGTATAGTTAAAAGAGAGTTTTTTAGACGCTATGATCTAAACCATCAAATCATGTATTTGTTTTCTGAAATTTTAATTGAAAACCTTTTACAAAAAAGAAGAAGAAGAAGTTTATAGCAAAGTGTTAGACTGTAATCATTTATTATGTTGTTCATATATTTTAAAGATACATCGTAGTAATAACTAATTTTTTATTAAAAAAAAACATAACAGATTACAATATTATAAGTAAAAGTCATAAGATGATACAAGTGTAATAATGTAATATTACAACTGGTTTATTATTCGGTTGATACATTTAAAACATACTCCATGTACTTACTATCTACGGAGTGGTAATGGTCAAAAGTTTATCTCTACATTTATTTATTTTTATATATATGTATAATTAATTATAAGATGAGAGCTTGTAGGATGGATCTAATTACATCTATTTGCCTCCATTTAATCCCAAATCTCTTAAAATGGTTTTGATAATAGTTTGACTCTTAGCAGGAGATGATTTTTGCTGCTTTCTGTTGAATCTCTTAAGTTTTAAACCATATTTCTCAAGACTTTCACCTTTTTTGGAAGCAGCTGCAATATCAGTAAGCAACTTCTCAGATTTGGTTAACCTGCTAACCTCTTGTTCCAATTCTTTAATGGTGGATCGCTTCTTTTTAACGTCCTCATCGATCAAGTCTTTGGCTTTATGTATGTCTTTTGCAAGTGCCTTTTTGTTGTAATTAGGCTCTGAAGGTGTAGGTGGTTGTGTCTCCTCTTGTTCTTGTTCGATTTTGCTGAAATAAGACACTTCAGGTGCAGGTGCAGGTGGTTGTGCCTCCTCTTTTTCTTCCTCTGAATTTATCGGACGATTAGCATTTGAGCCATTTAGAATTACAATAAGTGTGACAATAACAACCACCAAATATGACATCTTTGCCATCACTACTAATATTTAATTATTGCTTTTCCCTTTAACAGTTTAATAACTTTGTGATTGCTATTGGTTTTGTGTTATAAAGACATATATTTATAGCTTTCTTTATTTGTGCTTAAGTTTAGGAAAATGTTACCTTATTTTTTGATAGTCAACCAATGCCATTGACTTCTTTTCTTAAATTTTCTTTGGTTAATCGTAAAATTCGCCATTTTAAAAAATTGGTTGTCTTCATATGAGGACGTAATTTGTCAGATTTATAGCCTTTGTTGATTATGGAAAGTTAAAAAAAAAAAGATTCTTGCTTTCTATATTAGATTATTTAAATAAAAAAAAAACTGTTTAGCAAGCACAAAGGAAAAATAAAAGGATACCTTTTCCAAAAGTATAAATGTTAGTACACCTACAAATCATAACTTTTGGTACCTAGATAAAAATGAAAATATATTGGACCACTTTAACTAATAACTTTCTAAATTATTATCATTATAAAATAATACACACTTAGAGGGGCATCTATGATTGCAAAGAGTGTTATTAAGGATGGAAGATGGAGATCTTATGTTGCTATTTCTTCTCCTCTTTGGTTATCCTCTGTTTTTGACTCTGAGAGAAACTCCTCTGTTTCTTGATGTCTCTGTTTTTGGCCCCTGTTTGTCACCTTCTTTTTTTCTTCGATCCAAGCTGTTATGCTTCTGTTTTTTAAGCTTCGTGGGCTGTATTTTTTGAGGCTTTTTGGGCTTTAATTGTATATAACTATCATCTTCTTTATTATTATTTCGTTTAAGGAAAAAAAAAAAAAGACAAAAAAAAAAGAGGGTGTATTTTTTTTGTGTGCATCACTTTCCATTTTATTTAATCAAAAACAGCCTGCATCAGGCATTACATTTGAACTAAGACAAAGCTTAGCTAAGAGGTCAGCCTCTCTATTCTCCAACCGAGGAATAAACGTGAAATTTAAAACATCAAAACTATTAGCTAGAATCCTAATATCTGTGATGATGCCGTGAAGTTCCGAGAGACTTTCTCTCGAGTTTAGAAGGATTATCAACTTTTGACAGTCGGATGCCAAGATTAGTGATTTCAGATTTAGCGAAATTGCTGAGGTTAACGCTTCTCGAATTGCGAGTCGTTCGGCACAAATGGCAGAAGGGACCCTCGATTCGGTCTTATGGCTTGAGGTCTTACTCTCATGTTGGTCATCGTGCACTCGTCTCTGAAAAATCCATGCTAAACCTGCTTCATTCATTTCCTTCTTCCATGCTGCATCAGAGTTACAAATCCATTCTGTAATAACTGGTGAACGTGATTGAGAGTAGTGAGAAATCGGCCTTTGTATCAGGTTTTGCTCCGTCTCGAACACTTAGAGGGTGTATTGAATGTGGAATATGGAATGATTTGTGTTAAATTGATAAATCCATTGTTATTCAAACAAAAATTTTAAAATGTCTCACAAAATTCACTGTTATTGAATTAGTGATTTTTAAAAGTCTCATGAAATCCACTGTTATTGGAAATATTTTAAGTAGTGGATTTCAAGTGCTTTGATAGCATTTCAGTGGATTTTCTTAATTAAAAATACAAAATTTCAAATTTCATGGTTTTAGGTGGGATTGTAGAGAATTTTAAAACAAATTACATGAATTTCCTAATTCACCTGAAACCATCTAAAAACTCACTAAAACTCAAATTACTTCAAATCATATAAAATGTTTATTTAAATAGTTGTGTGTATCCAAATTCACGAAAAATAAAGAAGATAATAAATTTGCTTTAATCAAAGTAGTTTCTTATTATAAGTTGTATTTTGAGAATCTAAAAACTCAAAGCCAAGCTTACCCTAGTATTACAAGATATAATACACTTTAATCATTTTACGAAATATACCCTTAATTCTATGTTATATATGTTTGTTTTTATTCTATAATACTATGTTATATATGCTTTAATCAAAATAGTTTCTATAATTCGATGTTATATATGTTTGTTTTTTTGTTTTGTTTGGTTTGTGGATTCCACACAAAAGTACATTATGTCCATGGTTAGAACCAACCAAGTATTGTAAGATTGATCCTAATCTCAAAAATATAAGTACAAGTTTGCGTTTCATTTCTATATTCAAAATGGACAAAACTTGGGTTCACCCCCATGGTGAATTCTCAACTTCACCTCACTCATTTACACCAATCATATTACCACATATGATTTAGTAAAAAAAACATTAAATTAAATGATTAATTCCAAAATATCAATCCTAAACCCCAAAATATAAATCCTAATTTAGGGTTTAATGTTTTGGGGTTTAGGGTTTATATTTTGGGGTTTAAAGTTTAANTTTGAGGTTTAGAGTTTATATTTTGAGGTTTAGGGTTTGTATTTTGAGGTTTAGGGTTTATATTAAGGTTTAGGGTTTATATTTTGGGGGTTAAATTTTATATTTGGGTTAGAGTTTAGGGGTTTGAGGTTTATATTTTTAGGTTTAGGGTTTATATTATGGGGTTTCGGGTTTATACTTTGGCGTTAGGGTTTATATTTTGGGGGTTAAAGTTTATATAAACCCTAACCCCAAAATATAAACCCTAAACCTCAAAATATAAACCCAAACCCTAAACTCTAAACCCAAAAATATAAACCCTAAACCCTAAATTATAAACCCTAACCCCAAAATATAAACCCTAAACCCAAAAATATAAACCCTAAACCTCAAAATATAAACCCAAACCCTAAACCCTAACCCAAATATAAACCATAAACCCTAAAATATAAACCCTAAACCCCAAAATATAAATCTTAAACCCCAAAATATAAAATCTAAACCCCAAAATATAAACCTTAAACCCCAAAATATAAACTCTAAACCCCAAAATATAAACCCTAAACCTCAAATATAAACCTTAACCCCAAAATATAAACCCTAAACCCCAAAACATAAACCCTAAATTAAACATGAACCCAAAAATATAAACTCTAAACTCCAAAACATTAAACCATAAATTAGAATTTATATTTTGGGGTTTATGATTTATATTTTGGAATATATCATTTAATTTAATGTTTTTTTTACTAATCCTAGGTGGCAATATGATTGGTGTAAATGAGTTAGGTGAATTTGAGAATTCACCATGGGGGTGAACCCAAGTTTTGTCCATTCAAAATTCTAGTTTAAGAAATATTTTAGAATTTTCCGTGACAAAAAAATTTTCATTTTTAAAATCTCAGGAACGATCCTATGATTATAGAAAATGACGATGTGTCTCCGATTACATGATTATGTTTTATGGATACTCAACAATTATTTTGTAAAAACAAATATTTTATGTTTCAATATAATTTGTAAAGATTTTTAGTTAAGACATACATATTGGTATAACCAATTAAAAGAAACATTGGCAAGGAGAGATATATATGATGTATCAGAAATAGTAATATTTCATTTAATTGTATTGGTTACAATATGTGGTAATTAATAACTACTATAAATATATTGGGAAAATTATTTGCTCCTCTCACTTGTAAAGCAAAAAATTCCATGGCCAAGAAGATGAAAATCTCCTTAATTTGCTCTATCTCCTGGGTCCTCCTTTGAATCCCAAGTCCTTCAAGATGTCTTGGATTATGGATACAGATCTTCTACCAGGTGCTCTTCTAATGTTAGTCGTCCTGCTGAATCTCTTGAGTTTGTTTGAGTAATGTGTTGTATCCATATTCTTATTGTAAGCATTTTCAACGTTCTCTAAAACTTTTTCTGATTTTGCCAACTTATCCATCTCTGATGTCAAACCTTCAATCCTTGCTTTCTTGGATTTTAAGTCTTCTTTGATCATTGCTTCTGCTTTGTGCAAATCTTTTTTAAGTGATGATCCATTTGTCATCACTTTCCCTACGCGATGAGCTTCATATGCGTGGAGAAAAGCAATAAGGGCCACTGTTAAAAGCAAATATGAGATCTTTGCCATGGTTTTTTTTAGCTTAATTTTCCTTTAACAAATCGATTTGATGTTTGATCAAACTGTTTGTTAAAGGAAAAGATGTGAGAAAGAGATGATTCGAGTTCAATTTCTTTTGTTTTAAGGATGTTTTTATACCATTATTTGTTACTAATAATAGTATGTAAAAGTAACCTCATATTGATAGTCCAAGAATTGTATTTAGTTGGTTATACAACTTTATCTGATTGTCCATAAAGTTCGCTAAATATTTGCTAAAATTCATCCAAAACTTTAAATCTATTTATAGAGAACACCTAATTATTCTACAAGGAAGAAAGAGAAATGCTTTTTTGCTTTTGAAGCAAATAAATCTCAAAACAGGTTGGTATAATTTTAAGGTTTGGAACAATTTCGCAGAAACATTCTTAATTGCTTATACAATCGATAAAATTTTCAACATTTTGCAAAACATGTATCGTTAGGTATATTGGTCTGAGTCGTGTGATTACACATTTTACCAAATTTGCAAATGACATTTTCTTTTTCACCAATCATTCATTAAACCCAAAAGGAGGATAAAATCCTCAGACATTGTTTAGCTATACTGTCGGTTTTAAGATTGTTAAGACGAGAAACAAAACAGAACTTTAATACATCAAATCTTTTAGAGAGAATTCTAATGTGGAGATGATGCCGTGAAGTTCCGAAAAACTTTCCGACAAATTAAGAATATTCACTAATTGTAGACAGTTGGAGACAAAAGATGCGGACTTATGGTTACTCTCAACAGCTGCTTGCATTGCGTCATGCAAAGCCAATCTTTCTGCTGCTAGAGGAGACGCCACTAGACATACGACATATTTTTCAACACATTTCCGTTTCTTGCTATCCAAGCTAACCCTGCTTTATAATCTTCCTTACGCAAATTACATTTTTTATTATTATTATTATTATTATTATTATTATTATTATTATTATTATTATTATTATTATTATTAATGATAGTGACCAAACGTTATCTAATTTTTTCGAAGTGGCAAAAATAATGGAATATAACACACTAATTCATAATTATAGTAATTTTGATTTTTTTCTTCAAAACATGATAAAATTAATGCAAGCCCATTAATTCCAAAAATTTTGGTTATTTAGATGATATTGATAAAACATTAGACAAATTATGAAATTTTGAAAATTTAAAAGTTTTATCCATTTATTATTGTTAAAAGGATCTAAAAAAGCAATAAAAAATATATTTATTTTTATTTTTTAAAATTTAGCCAAAAACAATGTGTTATAACTTAGTAATTTATATATTTTAGTGATTTTCACGTTATTACTAAACTATGGTCAAACTAATGCAATAGTGATAATTAACAAGTTTTAATCTATTTGATTGTTCAATGAGATGTTAAATTATTGGTAAGCAAATAGACTGATTTCCTACCACATCCGTTACCTTGGTTTTCAAGTTTGGACTGTTCTCTTCAACTACAAAAGCCACCCACTATATATTGAAAGCATTTTCAATCAAAGATAAATTTATGCTCAAATGAGCTTAATTAAAGAGATAAAATAAGAGAAAACAAACATTTGATTTCGTAACTATGAGTAAAATGCAGATGAATTCTCCGGATCAAACATTTTAATTCTCAATATTACATATTACATAGTTTACGTAATGTTTTATTAATATTATCAAAATAACTAAAGCTTTTAGAATTAGTGGGCTATATTACATAACCCATGGTATTTGGCCAAATTGAAAAAAATTAAAAAACCTACTTTTTATTGCTTCATTAAAGTCTTATTAACGGTAATAAATGAATGAAAACTTTTAATTCTCAATATTGCATAGTTTATGTAATGTTTTACAAAATATTGTGAAAAAACCAAAATTTTTAAAATTAGTGACCTATAGGGCATGATTTTTTGCCAAATTGAAAAAAATTGAAATTTACATCTTATTGTTTTCTTAGAGTCTTATTAACAATGATATATGGATGGTTATTTTCATTCTCAATATTGCATAGTTTCTGTAATGATTTAACATTAATTTCAAAATGACCCAAATTTGTAGAGAATTAGTGGGCTTAAAGCCCATGATTTTTTGGCAAAATTGAAAAAAATGAAATTTACCTTCTATTGCTTACTTAGAATCTCATTAAAAATAAAAAATAGATTAAACTTTTAATTCTTAGTATTGCATAGTTTATGTAACATTTTATCAATATTGTCAAAATGACGATTTTTTTAGAATTAGTGAGCTATATATCCCATGATTTTTGGCCTAATTAAAAAATTGAAAATTACTTTTTATTCCTTTCTTAGATTCTTATTAATAATAGTAAATGAATGAAAAAAAATTTAAAACTCAATATTGCATAGTTTATATAATGTTTTTGCAATATTGTCAAAAAGACAAAAAATTATAGAATTAGTGAGCTATAGCAGATAATATTGTCAAACTAATGTAGTAGTGATAATTAAGAAAATCCAACATATTTTTATTGTTAAAAAGACTTAAAGGAAGCATACTAAACCTTATTTAAGGTTTTGTCATTTTGACAATAAATTGTGGATTATAGCTCACTATNCAAACTAATGTAGTAGTGATAATTAACAAGATCCAACATATTTTTATTGTTAAAGAGAAAAATTATTTGAGGTTTTGTCATTTTGACAAAAATTAGTGGGTTATAGCTCACTAATTGATATATTTT
>OVBE01013905.1:169-12380 GCA_900406425.1 Iberis pinnata | reverse complement strand
ACCTTGTCTCCTTGGATCTGCTGCTTCTTCCTAAAATACACCCTCATGGGCATATCAGAAGACCCCAAAAGATTCCTTGACTTGCAAACAATATTGGACATTTTTGTGTTTATGCGGAATGGGGAGAGAGAAAGAGAAAGAGAAGAGACTTTAACCATTGAAAGTGGTGGTGGACCTGTGAAGGTTAATGCTGAGGAAAGAGCCTGCCTACCCAAGATATATATCTTGTGCAACATGTGATGAGTAAGTAGAATGGTCCTACTTGCTAATTCCAGCTATATACTGAGAAAGAAAGAACATAAATTTCTATCAAATAGCTGATTATGAGCTCAATTTCGTTAATATATGCCATATACTTGACTATATTCACAGAATTATTACGGGGAAGCTGTTGAAAGAGATCTAACATGATGAAGGGTTTTTAGCATTTTAGAAGCAGAGAGGCTTTCATGGGACCACATTAGCTCTGATATTGATATCCATTGTGGTTAAGGTTTGTTCATGGAGCACATGTTGAGACAGAGATACTCTTAGGTATGTGTAAACGCATTAAAAGCTTATAGTAAATGTAGTTTTGAACTTGTGGACGGCAATTTCCGTGACATTTTTGGAGGTATCTGACTTGATTTTCATATCCCAAAAAGTTGTGAACAATAATACACAACGAAAAAATCTGAACTTTTCTGTGTGAAGACAGAGAGTGGTCAATTACCATTACTCTCCTATATGTTGGGGTTAAAACTTCTACTCATTTTTCATCTCTGAGATACAATAGTGCCTTAAAAAGGCTAAATCTTTGATGGAAATTGCAGAATTTGGGGATGATGGTGTTATTGATTGGTTTGAGTCTGTGTCAGAGAAAGCCTGCAAGGTCCAAAGAGAGACACTTCGCCGGATTCTTGAGCTTAACTCTGGAGTGGAGTATTTAAGGAAATGGCTTGGGACTCTTGATGTAGAAGAGATAGATGATTGTACCTTGGAAACTCTCTTTACTTCCTTGGTGCCTATTGTTTCACATGCTGATTTAGATCCTTATATTCAAAGAATTGCAGATGGAGAGACTTCTCCTTTACTCACACAAGAACCCATCACTGTTTTGTCCCTCAGGTATTTATATATATATTTCTATATTTTTATTTGACTTTTGTATGTGTTATATCTGTTCTCTCTTCATCTCTTGTGACACAGCTCTGGAACAACAGAAGGGAGACAAAAGTATGTTCCATTTACTCACCATAGCTCGCAAACTACTCTTCAGATTTTCAGATTATCAGCTGCTTACAGATCAAGAATTTATCCAATAACTGAAGGAGGGAGGATTCTTGAGTTTATATACGCCGGTAAGGAGTTTAAGACATTAGGAGGATTGAGAGTAGGAACAGCTACAACACATTACTATGCAAGCAAAGAGTTTAAAACGAAACAAGAGACGACGAAGTCCTTCACTTGCAGCCCACAAGAGGTTATCTCAGGAGGTGATTTTGGGCAGTGCACATATTGTCATCTCCTACTTGGTCTCTATTTCTCCAATCAAGTAGAGTTTGTAGCCTCTGCCTTTTCCTACACAATTGTTCAAGCTTTCTCCTTTTTCGAAGATATCTGGAGAGAGATATGTGCTGACATCAGAGAAGGCGATCTTAGCTCAAGAATTACTCTGCCCAAAATGAGAAACGCTGTATTAACTCTGATCAGACCAGACCCATCTCTTGCTTCTCAAATTGAAGAGATTTGCATAGAGCTAGAATCAAATCTTGGATGGTTTGGTTTGATTCCAAAGCTATGGCCAAATGCAAAATACATTTCCTCGATCATGACAGGTTCTATGTTGCCGTATCTAACAAAGCTAAGGCATTATGGTAGCGGTTTGCCTTTAGTGAGCGCAGATTATGGGTCGACTGAGAGCTGGATTGGCGTGAATGTTGATCCTCATCTTCCTCCAGAAGATGTGAGCTTTGCTGTGATTCCCACTTTTAGTTACTTCGAGTTTATACCACTTTATAGGCGGCAGAATCAATCAGATATATGCAGTGACGGTGACTTTGTAGAGGATAAACCAGTTCCGCTCTCTCAAGTAAAACTCGGACAAGAGTACGAGCTTGTTCTTACAACCTTCACAGGTAAAAGAAAACATTACGTCCTCTATTTCATCACTTACTCTGTTTTATAAGTTCCGCTGTTTTATCGCATTGTGCTCTGTTCAGGTCTCTACAGATACAGATTAGGAGATGTGGTTGAAGTAACCGGTTTTTATAAAGGCACACCAAAGCTAAGTTTCATTTACAGAAGAAAACTCATCTTAACAATCAACATTGACAAGAACACAGAGAAGGATCTTCAGAGAGTGGTAGACAAAGCTTCGCAGCTTCTTAGCCAAACCACACGAGCTGAAGTTGTTGACTTTACGAGCCACGCAAACATTACAGCTAATCCAGGTCACTACATAATCTATTGGGAAATCAAAGGAGAAGCAGAGGATAAAGCTCTTGAAGAATGTTGTAGAGAGATGGATGCAGCTTTTGTGGACTATGGATATGTTGTGTCGAGGCGTATGAACTCGATAGGACCACTAGAGCTACGAGTCGTGGAACGAGGCACGTTTGGGAAAGTGGCGGAAAGGTGTGTTGGGAAATGTGGTGGTTTGAATCAGTTTAAGACACCAAGGTGTACGACCAATTCGGTTATGCTTAACATACTTGATGATTCTACTGTCAAGAGTTTTAGCAGTTCGGCTTATGACTAGAAATTGTTGTTTCTTCTTTGATTCCATGAAAACATATTTGACCATTTACAAGGTAGAATAATACTAATAAAGAGAATTTGGCAAAACTATACTAAAATAAGGTGACAAACAAACTATTCTCAGTGACCATAGATTTATATATGTTATAAACAAAACAATCTTCTAAAACGCAAGATCATAGATCAATTCACACTCTAGTGTTTAGACGGACATTATTTATGGTCTACAAATTAGTGTAATAAATACTTGACTTTCTAATAACACAAACTAGCTAATCTATTGTGAAAACACATGTTTAGTTACTTTTTTTTTTTTTTTTTATAATGTACTGGTCAAGTGAAGAATACATATGATAAACGAAAACAGGTAGTGAGAAAGTGATGTATACCGTTACAATTAACAAAACTATTTTACATTTTTTAGTTGTAACCAGAAATATCCGAGTGATACACACGTACGTACACGTACACACATATAACATTAACATGCACATTAGCACATACACGTACATGCATGCATACATTGATTAAAATTCCCAACAACCCTTACATATTGCTTCTCATGCTCTACTATTTGTTATTTGTGGAATTTGACATTTTTTTTTATAAATTGCATTCATAAATCAATCAATACAAGACTTCAAGTAATTCGATCAAGAATTTAAGTCACATACAAGACTCGCTCTGAACGTATACCTACAATACATACATATTACGTCTCATAACTTTTAAAAAACCCAAAAATTAGAGATGAATTTGCAGAAAATATACAAGAGCAACTATTTGTTTGTTTATCATATAATTTCAACAATTTTTATTCATGTTTTAGTTTCGTATTAGGCCTCAAATTTCTCATATCTAAATATGATTACATACTTTTAGTTTATTTTATTTTTATGAATTCCACAAGGAAAGAAGCATTACAACATGTGCGGTAGCTTTTAGAGAACGAAGTTATCCCTACCAAGAGCATGGCAAAAAAAACCCAGTAATTATGTGAAAATAAATATTAATTAGTGTAATATATTTGTAATATACCATATTTGATATGGTTACCTAATATATGAAAATCACGATGTATGTGGTGAACTACAATAACTAGATAACTAACTAAAAAAATCATAAAGTAGAAATAATTTTGATAAAAAAAATTAGGGTTAGAAATCAGTTTATCTTTCTTGGTTGCCACTTTCATGGTCTTCTCGTAAGTGTTCAATTTAAAAACTCAATTAAAAATCTTTGTANCCCCCCCCCCCCCCCCTATAGGCTATTTTATAGCAATCCACACTAATTATCTTTAAATTTCAATCTTTTTCTAGTATTCTTTTCTATCTTTTTAGCTTGTAAATAAACATTTTATTCTTTTTCTCGCAATAAATTTCACATTTCATCAAAAAAGTATCCTTAAATTCATTAGCTCTTTTGTTGACACTCTAAGCTGATCATTTAGTGATTTACGCACACAAACTTTCAAAAATCTGGTTAATTTACCATATGCGATTAAAGTAAAGTTAATTTAGATGGTGATAAAATATGGGGTAGATATTTTATTTTATTTTATTATAATAATTACAACTTGTAATTGCGATTAGTGAAGTTAATCATGTATGAGAAATTAAGTAAAAATTTGGAAGTTTATGTGTATAAATCAGCAATTATTAATATGGAGTGTGTATTGAAGATCTAAAAAGCTTGGAAGAAAATATGGTGGTCTACTATACTGGGGGGGGGATGAGTTACTGGAAATAAATGAAAGAACAATATGATGTTTTTGGATAAGATGAAGCGAAAGAGAATATAAATGAGGGTCATAGAGAAGAGACGACTTTTGTATAAGATAATATTAATGTAGTGCATAAGGAAGAGTTAGAAGCTAATGATTGTGAGCCTCATAATAAACAACAGAAGAGTAATACTTTGAAGGAACTTTGTGGATTTTTGAATATATATGATCATAGAATTTGGAAAAACATAAAGAAAGATGAAATGAATGGATGGACTTTATGGTTGTACAAGTTCCAACAAAAAGACTACCAGTTTAAGATGGACTTACGAAGCATTTTTCACATATGTATTATACTAGACAATCGGGTGTTGGAAGAAAACAAAATTGACATTGACTAGTTTACTCAAAGACATTGAACAAGATTTTCTACTTTAGTTATAAGCTGTTCGGTTAGAATGGTAATGATAAGTTGGCTTCTACGAGTTTTAGTGATTGGATCAATATTATGGAACGACTAATGGAACATGAATCTAGTTGTGATTTGTGAACACCAATTGTGTATGAAGTAGTTGAAAAAATTAGATCCCAAGTTGCGAAAAAATTAGACAATTTACAAATATAGTCAAGATGAAATAAACAAAGAGAAAATTCATGAGAGGAAAATTTTTCTTAGGATAACATATGTGGTAAAAACTCTTACTAAATTTAATTTAGTTTATCGTAGAAGAACCAGGAATATGGGAGAAGAAGGTTGTGAAAATTTCTTAAGTTTTATAGAGATGATTGCTGATTTTGATCACGTGATGATAGAACACTTGAGAAGATTTAAAGAAGGTGAATCTCGTTCTCATTATCTCATCCACTTCTTCAAAGGGAATCTCATTAGTAACTTGCGTTTTGTGATATGGTAACCACTTATTCAAAGAAAATCTTTTTTGAACTATTTAACATACTTATTGCTTTGTTTAATCTCCAATTAAGAGGTGAAAAATATTTAAAGATCATATGAATGATCTTACACTTAAGTCTTTATAACACACTTGTTAGGAGAGTCATCTTGAAAGCAATACGATTTCAAGCTCCTAAAATTATGGATGTTTTAGTTTATATTGTTGAAGCAATGCTAAATATCTAGCAACAAGTGAAATAGATATAATTGGAAAATTTGAGTTCTTGGTTTTCATGGTTATTTGGTATAATATTTTATACGTTGTTAACAGTGTGAGTAAGAGTTGGTGGTCAGAAAACATTGATATTGATGTGGATATTGCTCAACTAAAGGGATTAGATTCTTACCATCAAAGCAGAAGCCAGAGTGATTGTAGAATCTAAGGAAGTTGAGTCAGTACTTTCTAAAAAAGTAGAACGGGTCATTAGAAGAAAAAGACATTTTTATGAAGATTCAAAGAATTGAGAAAATATTATATTATCTCCAGAAGAGATCTTTAGAGTTGAGTACTTCATTAAAATCATGGATTAATCCCCCACCTCACTTTAGACAAGATTTGAACAATTTTAGAACTATGAACAACTATTCGAATTTTTAGTTGATTTGAGAATATTGCAATCGGCGAGTGATGGGTAGTTTGATGGTTTCTTGTGTCAATCTTACATATTCTCTAACCTTTGGAAAGCATTCAAATGTTGTTCGTAATGATAATTTTTAACTTAAAGTTCAACGGGAAGTTTTACCAAAAAAGTTAATAAAACCTATTGAAGTGTTAAAATTTTTGAAAGATGTTGGAGATTGATATCTAAACTCATGGATTGCTTATCGAGTTATTGTATATTGTTGACTACTCATGTTTTGGTAGCATCGGCCGAAAGAAGTTTCAAAACTAAAATTCATAAACTTATATCTTCATTAGTCTATGTCACATGAAAGATTGAGCGACTTGTTTATTTTATCCATTGAAAGAAAAATGATGACACATGTTGAGTTTGAAGTTTGGTAAACGATCTCGTAGAAAAAATAAATAAAAATCATTTTAAAATTATAATTTAGTTTGCTATTTTTTCTATGTGACTCATTTTTATTATTGTATACATTTTTATGAAATGGACCATTTTTCATTGCTTATGAAAATTGTTTTCGTTAGCACGACTCTAAATACATCATCGATATTCATAATAAGTTATAACTTTACTATGTTTATTAATGATAATCTTGTGTTTAGCTTTGTAAAAATTTTAGGTGAACTTAGGAAACAATATATTTAACAAAAGTTGGGATACATTTTGAAATAATATATATACTTCAACCAAAATCAATATAAACAAGGCTTAATTTTTAAAAATCTTACATAATATCTGGTTTATCTAATTTTTAATACAAATAAACATATTGATGAAAAAACAGAAACTAAACTTTTGAAATAATGAAAAAATTAAAAATCTCAAACCGTGGATAATTTGTAGGGATGGTCTGAAAAATAAAATAGAAGTAATCTAGTTTTAAACAAAAGAATAATAAACTAATTATGGATTCACTTAATGGTAGATTAAATCTTTAGAGTGGAAGTGTAGAACCCAAAAAAAAGTATCCTTTATATTTAGACCATATTTTTAGAATTTGAGACCTCTAATTAGAAGAGAACCACCAGACTTTGAATCAAATAATGTATATATAAAACTATAGACACGACATTAGTTGCTAATTAGCTTGATATTCCTGAACTAAAGGTGAACATTTTAGTAATTTTTCCTTAATCTTAATCTTAATCTTAAACTGTTAACATGATTTTGATTGTTGACAAAAGAAAATTGAAATTTATTTAGTTATTTCTTATTATTATTTTTCTTCTTCAACATTTTACAGCATTTGAACTTCATTTTAGGAGACTTGAACCTACATACCTAAGGTTATCATTAGGCGACAAGACACTTGACTAGTTAGTTATCTCTTTCAATATCAAACTTTATGCTAACTCGAAATGGTCACATTACTTGGAAAATGATGATATAATTTTTTGCTTAAAATATGGAAAAAGAAACATGTTCCCTCAACGAAGAAAATTGATATATAAAAGTTAAATTTTAAAACAGAAAGGTAAGAAATAATGTTCACAAATCTTAGAAAATTTTCCATTAAAAAGTCTGTTTTTGTTACTAGTTAGGTATATTAAAAAGGTCAAATATATAACTAACTTTTACAAATTACATGAAACTGAATTTCGATTAAAAAAATATGAACGTAAACATCTGACTACTTAACCATATCACTTCTCCTGTTAAAAACCACTAAATGAATAAAATTTTCAGACTCAAAGCAATTATTCTTATGCCATAGTCAGTGCCGGTCCAATGTTTATGGATGCCCTACTCAATTTTCGTAAGTGTGCCCTTATATATATATATATATATATATATATATATATATTTCAAAATCATAAATACTAAAATATAAAAACATAATAAAATCTTAAAGTTACACAAAACGTTATATAGAAAAGATTAATCAACAAAAATAAAATGTTATTGGTGAAATATAGCTCTCTTAACATTTTTTCCTGCAAATTCATTCATTAAGCTCAAGAAACAAGTTTTTCAACCATATATGTCACAATTGATAGTAAAGCAAGTCCGTTTAATCTCTCTTGTGACACGGTAGAACGAAAATAGTTCTTGATCAGCTTCAACTTAGAATTTTTTTTTTTTCCATGGCAACTGATACCAGAATAGTTAACAAAATGCGATAAGCGATTTCCGCATTTGGATAACATCCCTCCATATTTCTCAAAAGCTCAAGCATTTCAATAAGTCTTCGAACTTCCTCTGGTATTCCTTCTCGAAGAACTTTTAGTTCCAAAAATAAATCTTCACCAACTATGTCAGAGTGAATATCATTAGTCAAAGAAGCTTCCAAATTCATACATGATGTTCTTAGACTATCATCACTTGCTGATGTTAATTTCCTTAAGTAAAAAAAAACCAAAAATATGCTCGTACATTTAGAATTGTTCAAATCTTGACTCAAGAGAAACCAAAGCTTTATTCATTAGTATATTGAAGTATCAGTTATAAAGCTCGCCTCTGGTGGTAGTAAAATGTTTTCATCAGCTATCTTGGTGTCCTCATCGTAGTGCTTTTTTCTCCTTATGATACACTTTTTATTCATAGGAAATTCAGCTTCAATCTCCATATCAGCTGCAATTTGTCTAGCCTTAGACTTTGCTTCTTCAAATTTTGTCTCTCGATATTTTTGAAATTATGCTACAAGCCTCTTCAATTGGTGAATCGCAGCATCAATATCAATATTTTCTGATTCTTGCTTACGATATTAACAACAGAAAGAAGGTCGTACCAAATAACCATACCAAACAAGAAGTCAAAACCTCCAATTCCATGTGTTTCACTTAAAGCAAGTAACCTAGTTTCACTTCGCGTTTTTGGATCATCAATACTTTCAGCCAAGTAAAGTAAAGTTTCTCTGATTTAAAAAGTTCCACAAATATTGGAATTATAAAAATGTACAATAATTTTATATACAAAAAGACACACACACACACACATATATATATATATATATATATATATATATATAAATTTTAAGTGTCCTTTACTATTGGATGCCCTAATCGATTGCTTATGTGGCTTACCCTATGGACCGACTCTGGCTAGAGTCAGAGACATGAGTCAGAGACATACATACTGATATTGTCTTAAGTTTGTTCTCATTTAAAATGATTAACCAATCTTCATAACTTATGATTAGGTTGTTAGTTAGCAAGACCGCTCTATTTTAATAAATTAATAAGTATAAGAGAGAGATACTTTTGGAGTATATTTCCAACAATAAAATCAAAATTTAGAAACATCTCACGATGACGGGCTAATTTAATCTATCACGGTTGGCAACTTCAACTTAGCACACAATTATAACTTTTGACAAACGAAAAAGTATAAATTAAAATATTTATTTTATCTTCAAAAACTTTATAACTTTACAAACACTTTTACAGATTCTTGCAACATAAGAATATGAAATTTATTTCTTTTTTTTTGCCACAATTCAAAATATACCTTGTTATTTTATATCTTTTTTCTCAACAACATTCGTTATAAAATTTGTCACTTTTAAAATATCAAAAACTTGATAACTCTTTTAATTTCTCTCTCTTAAATTCTTTGTGGATCTTAGATCTCGATAGATCGGCGACAAAAATTGAGAAACGGAGACCTTCGACCCTTTTTCTTCTGAGTGTATCTTGTACACTGTTCATTCCCAATTTTGGTGGTGACTCCGGTCAACCATCGATGTTGTCGTCTCGCCTTACCGTTTCGCAGTTCCTCCTCACCATGTCAGTTGTACCTCTCGTCACGAAAACACCTTTTGACGGACGAGGTTTTCACCCTGCATCAGCGTTATTGAACCCTACTTTTCTTTTCTTTTGGTTGGCCTCTTCTGGTCAGTGGCTCCTCTTTTTCTTTAGCCGTTCTCTCTCTCTGGTGGTTAGGGAAGCTTTCCTCTTTTCTTCTGCTGCCCTGGATTCAAGGTGGCGTTGATTCTTCTGTGGTGGTATTCACGCATTTGATGAGTTCTTCCTTCTTATTTTCTCTTTGTTGGTTGTCTCCTTGAGCTTGGGTTTCGAGTTGCTCTTCATTTTCTTTCCTCTATGCCGGCTTGACCTCTTTCTAGTTGGGGATGCCGTGTAAGATCTTTGCTCGGCTACATATGAGGTTGACGGCTCATCTCTCTCTCTCTCGCGTATGGCTTCGCGGCTAGCACAGACATCGGCGTCGCAGAAATCACTAGGCGCAACAGAATTCCTAGGTCAAGGTCGCCATAGCGGCTTTCATGGTTGGCCAGTTTTCCGTCCCGAAGATGTCATGGCAGCGATGAGAGCAAATTTTTAGCCGCGGCGGGGTGTTGGCTAGAGTTACGACATCTGCGTTAATTAGGATTCTTTTTTGGGCCACTAGAAGTTCCTAATAAGCTTTTGTCTCAGTTTAGTTGGTCTAGGTTTGGGCTTCTAGTTCTGGTTAACATGCTAACTTTATCTCATTTGTGAGATCTTTATTCTTTTAGGCTTTTTTTGGATTTTAACATCTTTTTGGGTCAAGAACAACATTTAAACTATCTAGTCCTGTAATTTAATTTTCTTAAATGAATATTCACATTTTATGTAATAGAAAACAACATTCATTATATATCATTCAAATTTTGATAAATGAAAAAAATTGGACCACAATTCAAACAATTTTCTTTTTCGAATACATTCATAACACAAAATCCAAAACTTGAAGAATGAAAAGGTTATCTTCCTTAAATTTTTTATTTCTTCTGAACGTCCTCCACAAATTTGGAGCTTTCTAAATCTTCGAGACTTGAAGAGGAAAAGAGATGAAAAAATTCGTCTATGAATCTCACAAGCTCGTACACCACATATGCCCAGCGGTTCTCTGGCAATTCTAACGTTTAAAATGAACCGACGGTGCTTCACTGTAACCGGCAACATTTTTTTCCTATATTTCAGTTTATAAATCACGACAGAAACGACTATTTGTGTAGCAGTTGTGTCTCACTCCGTTGTGAGCTCTTCGACAACGTTGCGACAGTTTGGAAGAGGATCCTTGGCTTTGGGTGATGGCACATTACGACTTCGTTTTTGTCGCTAAAAAGGCAAAGGGTTGCAGAAAGGGAAACTCATATGAGGACGGTTCCTTATCATTAAGAGCTAATCTCTGTGTGGTTGTCCTTTCTTTACTTTCTTTTCAGTCTTCTTGCGTGATACACCAACCCCTTGGTGTTGATAATTGTTGGTTTTTGCCTTTACAACCATCGGAGGATGCACTAGTGAATCCATAGCTTAGTCGAGGCGGCGCCTTTGCAAAAATTAAAATTTATATCCTATTGGGATTTGGTCTTTTAGTGTTTTGGACCGGTTTGTAAAATTTTAGGTTTTCACTGAGATGACGTAATTAGATCATATTCGTAAGAGATTTAAAATTAGGCTTAAATTCATAAATAAGTTTATATGTTTAAACAACAAACTCTTTGGCCAAACAAAAATATTCATTTAACATTATATTTTATTTGAACTTACTTGGTAACACAAATATATTTTTTTAGTTTTAAATATGATCAAAACCAATATCTGTATTTTGATTTTGATATTTGGCTTAGTATAGTAGATATTTTTCATTATATTTTTTTGTTAAAAGATATTCTATTAAAATATATTAACTTAGTTATGGAATTAGCCCAATCTAAAGACATCTAAAGGCCTCATCGAGTTATAATAGTCCACCCAAAACCCAAATTCAACACATCCACTCTAGGCTAATATATGAGGAGTCCAAGCCCAACAGCTAAAACCCTCATAACAAAAGTTGATAAAACACTACAAGAAAAAGTCTCATTGATAGCACACGATTAACGCTATAAAAGGCCTTTCATAGCGTTTCCATAACCGCTATGACTGGTCCAGCTATCGTAGATCGGTCACTTATTATAGCGTTAACGTAAACTGTTATCGTATAATACACTACAATAACGTTTGAATGTTTTGCTATGTTATGTCTAATTTATTGATAGCGTTTTAGTTTGGTTGCTATTAAATGTTTTTTTTTACGATAGCATTTATATTTTCTGTTATAAAATCATCATAGTCAAAAATAACATTTATATTTTATGTTATAATATATCGTTGTTTACAATAGCGTTAATATTATTAGGTATGATATGTCTTCATCTATTATGGCAGAATTGTATAAACGCTATAGTATATTATAAGGTAAGATAGC
>OVBE01013904.1:0-12380 GCA_900406425.1 Iberis pinnata | reverse complement strand
AAGCTAAACTAAGCTATAGCCTAGCTAACACAACTGCCTTAGCTCAACTTTCAGTTTGGCCGAGCTAGACCGAGCCATTGATTTAGCCCTCGATTCTTTACTTAGCCACTCGAACATTTTATGTTCAATGGCTAAGTCCAACATTCAGATTTTCCTTTTCTAAGACAAACCCTTTAGCTAAATTCTTTGGATAAGTTTTGGCTCGAACCATCATACTTTAGGAAGTTCGAGGATGTTACATGACGCATGCCTAGTGCTAGAAAGTCAAGGAAGTTGGTAACTTGGACATGAGAGCCGACGACCGAAGCCCTTATGAACTGCGGGCGTAACTTTAACGGTTCTAAGGTAGCAAAATTCTTTGTCGGGTACGTTCCGACCCGCACGAAAGACGTAACGAACTAGGCATCCTCTCGGATAGAGGCTCAGTGAAATAAACATTTTTCCGACCCAAGGCTTTGAATGCTAGTGAGTAGTTGTGATCATGTTGAAATATGAGTTGTGTAATCTTTTTTATAGTGAAACTTCGAGATTGATTTGATCAATCCACAAGTCCTTAAAAACTTGTAAAAGTTTTGTAAATATCTTGTGAACTATTTAAATGCATATATAGATTTGTGAATGCGACATATCTTGATGGAATCGGTACAATAAAAATCCACTAATAGTTTCATGTACACTTCATTAAATTAATCATGCAAAAATGTGTTATTGACATCCATTTTATGGACAATCAAACTCCAAACTATTGCAACTCTCATAAACAATTTTATTGTGTCCACTTTTACGACATGAGCAAATGTTTCACCAATATTTTCACCTTTGACCACAACGACAAGATAAGATTTGTATCGTTCTATACTAACATTTGATTTGTACTTGATTGTGTAGAGTCATTTGGAACCAATTGCATTTTATGATGCTAATTGGCAGATTCTTGAGATACAAAGTCGTATTAACTTTGTTGGGATTTCATTATTGACATCTCGCCATACGTATTTGCAAAATGCTTGAGTATAGCTTTTTGTTACAACTTCAAGCGTGATAGAATGCTTATGGATGTTTCACTATAATCTATCTTTCAAACTTTTTCACCAAATATATGATCTCAATTCTCAAACATTTTTGAATTTAAATTTATGAGTACCTACAAAGCTATTAATTGCAGCCCTCATGGGCTCCCAACTATTTGTCAAAAAGGCCAACAAGACCAGTGCTTGTATCATCATCAAATTCGATTTTAACAGAAGACAATTGGTTGATAGTTGTGTTGAATTCGTTTATGAGCGCTGCAATGGAACCACTTTCATCCATTCTTAAGTGGAAGTGTTTCTCCATTAGAAACATTTAATTATTGGTTGTTGGTTCTCATATTGTTGGTGCCGAAATCCCCTCAGCAAAATTTCACTGGCCAAAGAAAAACGACCTCAAAAGGATTCATTAAGAAGATATTCTACCTGGGAACATTTAAGAAGTGACTGCGCACCCAATATGCGACATAACTCGAGGCGACTCAAAGATGACCTGAGAAGGGAAAGACTGAGTCTCAACCGCTCCGAGTTTTTCAGGATACGCTGAGATCGTGAGAAGTTGAGCTGAGCGATAATATCAGAACTAGAGCCCAAAATATCCGGAAGACCCATCAAGAATCAGAACATACGCTGAGTAGTATAAATAAAATAATAGAGATAGAGAGAAGGATCTTCTTTTACTTATGGCTTATCATTTTGTACGCGGGCTCAAGCTTTGAGCATTTCAATCATTAATACAAAATTCTACTTTATATTAATTTGAGTTGTGGTTATTCCTTATTAAGACGAAAATCGGCGAGTTCCTCATAAATTATCATATAAATTTACTTTGTGGATTTTAGCATCCACAAATTGGCGCCGTCTGTGGGGAGTCTATAGATTTTCTAACGCGAAAGGAACACCACAACCAGATCCATCACTACCATGGTTGAAGAACTACCACCGCAACCAGAAGGATACACCAGCACGATCCAGACAATCCGCCAAACCATACAATCCATGTCGGAAAAATTGGAGATACAAGACGCTATGAACCATTCCCTTTTGGACCGACTCGGCAAAATGGCGAACGGGACCGTAGAACAAACGAAGGCTCTCTTAGATCAAACCAAGGCAATCTCCCAAAGCCTCGACGGAACAACCTTGGCGCATTAACGATCATTCCGTACTTCAATCCGACAATACCCTATCGTCAGAGAGTATTCCAGGAGGTTATCATTCACACCGACGCCAAAAGCAGCCAAAACACACATGTATCGCTCCGGCACCACAGATTTTCCACAAAACACCCCAAAGGCCGATCAGTCTCAAGAAAACCCATAGCAATCACACTGAGCATGCCAAGGACCCCGATGACGACCGAGACTACATCGGCCTATTCAGAGACTTAGACGACGAGTCTGGGGAGTACGAAGACTATCACCACCTCTAGCTCGGGAGTTGGATTGATCACCTGGTGAAAAATTCTGTCCAAGAAGCTGTCCGATAAATGAATTATAAGGTCCACCAGGTGATCAATTCAACTCCCGAGCTAGACCGACTGATGGAAGAGATGCTCCAGAGCCCGTACGCCCAAAACAAAAATCCAAAATATGGAAGCCTAGGAAAATCAAGATCCCCTTTTACGAAGGGAAAACGGATCCCAACGCGTATATGAAAGCTTTCAGCATGGCAGTTGGTCGAGCGCAATTCGATGAGCACGATAAAGAGACACAGGTTATTGCCAACTTTTCAGCAAAGACTTTCAAGGATCAGCGCTAACGTGGTTCTCCAGACTGCCTGAGGGCTCGATCCATAGCTTCAACCAGATGAGTCTAATGTTTTTGAAACATAATCCAGTGTACATCAAAAGAGACATCTCTGATGCCGACATGTAGAGCATGACCTAGGGGCCTAATGAACCCGTCCGAAAATTTATTGATCGTTTTAAGGAGGTAATATTGTGAGTGGTGGTGACTGACAATGCCGCCATTGTTGCCCTAAAAAATGCGGTATGAGGTAAATCAGAATTCTGAAAAGACATGATCATGAACCCTCCAGCGACAATTGACAATGCCCTGCACGGAGGAAAGGTTTTCGCACGAATAGAAGAAGATCTAATCGAAATGCAAAAAAGAAGTAGAGAGAAAAAACCGACGTTCCCGTTAACTGCCCCAAGGCGTCTTTCCTTACCAGAAAATCAGGGTATCTACGCAGATAAGCCCAAGAGCGGTCCATGGAACCAATGGAAATGGCCTGATGAGCAAGGAAGCACAAAGAAATATTGCGTTTATCATAACCAGGACGGTCATTCAACTGAGGAGTGTAAGAGTTTTAAATCCTTTTTGTTTGTAAAGTATCGATCAGGGGAATTGATCGAACCCAGCTAAACTAACATAACAAACGTCCAACCCGGCGTAAAGGAACCAAGCGAGGAAGCCAATCCTCTAAAAAGAGCACGGGAAGAATTTATGCAGGTCGCCCCAACCCCACCATTCAATAAAAATCAACATGATAATGAGGAACCATTAATTCTTCCTTAACTCGGTCACGTCAATCAAGGCATACAAACGAAAGGCTGCGTCATGCAAAAGGTGGCAAACTAAGCCTCTAGAGTCAGGAAAATCTATCCTATTCGACGAGTTGGACACGACAGGCCTCAATGTGTTGCATGTCGATCCATTAGTCATCGACCTGATCCTGAGAGACTTTGAAACTGCAAGGGTACTCGTGGACACTGGGAGCTCCGAAGACCTCATCTTCAAGGAGACTTTAGCTAAGATGGACATCGACTTATACTATATAGAAAGACCTCATACGCCTTTAACGGGTTTCACGAGCGAAACTGCCATGACACTCGAAATGATCAAATTGCTCATGCACGTAGCAGGATTATCCTGAATCATTCAATTAACAGTGATGAATCGTCTGGCGATATACAACGCTATCTTGGGAACACCCTAGATAAACACAATGAAAATGGTATCATCCACTTACCAACTATGCATTAAGTTCCCTACCAAAGAAGGGGTCGAAACAATCAGAGGAAGCCAAAGGTCGATTTGAGCATGTTACTTAGCCGAATTTCGGCTCCAAAAGAATATCTTATAGCAACTACATATCAGGGAACCAACAACCCCATAATGCTTAGCTAAGATGAAACCAAGCTCGACGAGGTGACACCATATTGTATCGACCCAGGTTACCTGGAACGTTGCGTAGGGATAGGTTCCAAACTACGAAAAGATATAAAAGAAGACATGATCGCCTTCCTCAAGGAGAATAAACACATTTTCGCGTGAAGCACTGCATATATGCCCAACATAAGTTTGAATATAATGTTTCATGAACTAAAGGCAGACCCAATCTACAAACCAGTCAAAAACAGAAGAAACGCAAGTCAGGTGTCGAACGAGCCCAGGCAGTCCGACACGAGGTGGAAAAATTGTTAAGTGCATGGTCAATTACGAAAGTCAATTACCCCGACTGGCTGGCAAACCCCGTGGTGGTCAAGAAAAAGAATGGAAAGTGGAGAGTATGCATCGACTTCATAGACTTAAACAAAGCATGTCCTAAAGACAACTTCCCTTTACCAAACATAGACCAGCTCGTAGAAGCCACAACAAGACATAAACTCCTCTCGTTCATGGACGCCTTCTCGGGCTACAATCAAATACTAATGCATCCTGATGACATAGGAAAAATAGCCTTCCTTACCGATCGGGGATATACTTTTACAAAGTGATGCCTTTCAGCCTGAAGAATGTTGGGGCAACCTATCAGCGTCTGCTAAGCAAGATGTTTTCAGAACAACTCGGGAAGGCAATGGAATTTGCAGTTGAAAGAACGTTGGGGCAACCTATCAGCGTCTGGTAAACAAGTGCACTATTACGATTACCTCAAGGGAATTTCTCGGCTACTTAGTAACTAAAAGAAGCATAGAAGCCAGGTAGATCAATGCATTGCTGAGGATGCCATCGTCCAAAAAAAACGAGAGAAATGCAGGGATTAACAAGACGCATAACATCCTTAACCTGTTTCATATCAAATTCAAAGGTTGGCAAGCCACCACTAGGTTGGATCAGATCAAATGGGTTTTAGATTTTTTGCTTTTGAGTTTTCTTTTTGGTCCTAATCTAGATCTAACTATATGCAATTTTAACAGAATATTAAAAAGAAAAAAGCTAACACTGAGATGGCTCATTTATCTTTTTGACCTAAACAATTTTCCCGACTGCGTAATCTACAGAACATTTCAGCATTAAGTAAATCCTATTTTCTTAATTATTCAACAATCCCTCTCAATAGAGATGATCAAATTGATCTGCACATCTTATGAGATTGTTGCATACAGGGGAAAAAAGGCAGAATCACAAATTGGAGCATTGAGCATGATAGATGAAGGGAAAATATATATAATTCAAAAGTATTTAGTGTTGGCGAAATCAAACAAGTGAGGATAAGGAACGCTAAACTGTAACATTTCGACCTTGCGGTATATATACATTCAAGCCTCGGTAAGAGAATGCTTTAGTGACGATATGTCTTAACCACCTGATCTATTCGTCTCCGGCAAAGCGGACAGCTGGTCAAGTGGGAGGAACATGTAGTGCAGCTGCACATATGACCGCACCTGCAAGATTACCAACCACATACGCTTTTAGCAAGTTACAATTGCAGAACCAACTAAAGAAGCAGAAAGAACGCTTACGGCACAAACACAGCGTTGTACTCCTGCTCTAGGCAGATCACACATAGATCAGGAACTGCGTCTACTTTGTTCGTAGACTCTGAAACACTCTCATGAGCCCTGTTTGAACCTGGTGAGAAGAGTTTTATAGTCAGAACAAAGCGCAAGCTATATGTAGAGAAAAAACAATTCATCAATTGATACCTTTATTCTCTAGCTCAGCTTTCTTAGCTGCTGCATCAAGCACTCTGCAACAACACCTGACTGCTTAATACAACTATTCACTTTTCTAGACGGACAAATCTGTGACATACCTTTTTTGTAACTCACGCCGCCGTCTTTTCTCTAGAAGATGATCAATGACATGCTTTGTAATTAGAAACACACCAAAAACGGTTAAACCCATGGAGGCATACTTGTACCACCTGTAAACTAGACTCAGTTTTGGCGAGTATAGGAAAAGAACCCTGAGAGGAGTGAGAGTGAGAGTGAGAGAGAGACTACCTTGACCATTTTCCTAAATTAGAAATGAGCTGATCGAGTGACTTAGGAGAAACATAGAAAGGCCCCCTGTCAGGTTTTTGAATCCTGAAATCTCCAATATCATCCTTTACAGCCTGTCATTATTGGCAGGAACATAGATTAGAAGTAAACACACCTCAGTACACCTCACTATAAAGATCGATCCAGCTTCATACAGATACTGCTTTCACAGATGCAACTTGAATTAAAAGAGATCAGATGAAACCACTCAGAATACGACATACCTCACCAACAATTGTGAGTGGCATTCCAGTTGGAAGAACACGCTCAATGCGTTTCACTCCAAGCATCTGAAATAGAAAAACAGCCGTTTAAGCAGATAGAGAGGACAACATATAATGAACCGGAAAGAAAGAAAGAAAGAAAGAGCTAAAACCTTAAGGCCTTGGAGATAATCAAGTGTTCCTCTTACAAGGGAGCGGCCTGACTCTTCAAATACTTCACTTCCAACAGTCAAGGCAAATCCTGTAGCACCACGAGCTCCCACTACATTGACACGAGCTGTCCCATCATCCTATTGAAAACAGATTCGGAATTAGGAGAATAGTTTTACAAGAAACAAACCAATCACAGCTGCAATACATTATGCTACTAACCAAAAACCAAGGGACCTCCTTGCTCATTGATAGCATCAACGCACTATCTTGTACCCAAGAACCTGTCTCATTGTGTTTCAGAAAATGTTGTTCCGCCTGAAATGATCATGTAACAGCTAGATTATCACACTAGACAACAAGCTAGACTCTATGCCTTAACATACCGTTTCCTCAACAATAACACCGCGTATTCCACTATGCTCGCACTTAATAGGTGTCTCAGATCCAACTCTTCCTGATACCGCTACAATGAAAGGCAGGAGCTTGCTGCTATCTATATCTAGCAATTGCGCTACAAAGACAGAACAATTCAATAATCATTCTGAGAATACAAGAAGCGATATTGGGGGAGGGAGGGAGGGAGGGAGGAGAAGATCACCTAACTCCTTGAGCTGGTTAACCTTAGTGACGGCTCTAAGTACTTCAGCATCCCTGCCGCTACTCCGGCCAAGAAGGTAAAGAGCGGCGGCACTAAGGCAGCAGCTAATTCCACCCCAAGGAACCATGATTCAAGTCACTCTTACTTTGTTTCAATAAAAACAATCCTTTCACAAATAGTGTTCCAGTTTCAATGTTGTTTGAATGTCGTGTCTGGATCTAGACAGACGAAACTGAAAGAAATAGTGACGGGGATAAAACTAGTCTAGATTACAACGGAGAGAGGTGGACGACGATCATGACAATTTCTCCGAGAGATATGTGCTTGAATCTCTTTTAAAATTAGTCACTGAATTATGATGGAGTAATTTCTGAATCGAAAGAAGAAGGAGAATGAAAAGATTCAATTTGTAAGAGATAAATGATCCTTTGCTTGGATCTCTCTCAGGGTTTGAGGAAGGAAGAAAACGATAGAAGCAAGGAAGCAGATAACGTGGCCAAGTGGGCCTTAAAGTTTAAGCCCAACTAGTGGCATAAAAGTCTTTTTCATGCAATAATTAGGTTTCATCAAATTGATGACTATTTGCGTAATAGCTGGAAGATAAGGAATTTAAAAAACTGCAATGTGACTATGACCACTTGATTTGTTTTGGGATGATTGGTTACCTCTTGCTTGAACTTCCGCGTCATATGCACGAATTTTTAGTAATTGTGACTAGTTATTAGCTCTTACACTTAGATGCCACTTGAAATCAGCCACGTTTAATCAGTGTATCTAGTTCTGGTAGTCAATGGCTCACAACTGTGAGTACCACTACCGGTTCGATTCTTGGCCACTGCAAATTTCACATGTAGGCCGCAACACTTCAAGAATTGATACATAGAGTTCTATTTGGACACCCACGTCTGCGCGCTAATTGAGTGGCACCATTTTTTTAAATGTCAAGGGCCATGAAAAAAAAAATTGTAGTTTCGTGAAAGACTTAAGACAACCAAATATTGTTTTCATAGTCTTTATGACTCTATCGGTTCTCCTTTTTCAAAAGAATTATAATGGAGCTGCTACCACCACCCACGAAAGCTTCGGATGAAAGGAAAGGAGGATTGTAACATCCCTGAACTTTCTAAACTTCGATGGTCCGAGCCAAAACTTAGCCTTAAGTTTTGGGAAAAGGAAATTTGGCTTAGAAGGGGGAAATGTCGGGCTTAGCCATGGAACATAAAATGTTCAAATGGCTAAGTAAGGATCCTAGCTCAATGGCTCAGGTCTAGCTCGAGAAAGCTGAAGTATTAAGCTAAGGCACCTGGATTGTAGCTCAACTTAGCTCAGTTCGGTTCAGTCCAGCTCAAGCTGTTTAAGCCAGCTGATCCAGCTAAGTGAGCTGGACACTAGCTGGGCAGTTTGGGCCGAGCTTGGCAGTTGGCGGTTGGGGGATTATGCCAACTCGCACCTGTTCGAGAAAAACGTGCCAGTTCGAACAGGCACATGTTGGCTCAGCAGTTTTGGAGGGTTATGGGCCAAACTCTATAGATAGAGTGCCTTGGGCTCATTTCCGCTCATACTGACTCATTCACAAAAATATCTGAAAAACGACTAAGGCATTGGACGATTGGAAAAGTTAGGCGTGATTGGAGATTGGAACGGGCAGATCATGAGTCGAATCAGTCTGAGTGGGAAAATAGCGGATTCGGTGCATAATTCACTGCATAAGACTAAGGTGAGTGCAAACGGACCATGGCTTCAGCCAAGGCTCCATCTCTTAAACAAACCGGCAAATATGTCACTCCAAACGGCTAAGTCCGTGAGTGAAGATCCGTGTGGTTGGTCATGTGCATTTAATATCTCTGCATGGTAACTTGTATAACAAAATTGATAGAACAACTGAAAGATGCGGCTTTTGGGATAGTCTGTTGGGCCGAACTCAAGGTGAGGCGGATGGGACGAGTGATTCCGCTAGAACTTACCCAGTCCGGCCAAGACCCTTGGTTGGATCAATGGACTGTCTGGAAATCCGGGAATTTGATTAACTAAATTAAAACAAACTAAATTCAAACTTATACGATTAAGACAATCTAAATTGCCTCACTAAGTAATTGTTGGATTACTTATTCCTCTTTCTGTTTCAGGGACTAAAGGGGATTTCGGGAAAGATGTGGCTTAGCGCAAGACTGAAGGCCGGAAGGAAGAGTGGTGTACAAGAATGAATAGTTGTAGGATCAATATGTATTGGCTTGTCATAAACTTTATAACGAAAATGAACAAGTTGTATTGAATCTTGTTTAAGTTAAAAAATTACCCTTTTCTTCAAATGCATCATTTAGTCTTTGAATTTACCTAAGGTTTAATCAACTAATTCGAACCTCACATGAATTTTGACATAAACTAAAAACAAACTGATTGGCCGAGTCACTTAGTTACTTTGGCGTGAAACGGCCGTCTGCAGACTTAGTGTCCGGATGGGATGTTTCAAAGATGATCTAGACAAAGTGAAAGCCACGACGGGTTCAAAAAGCAAGAAGAGATTTCCGGCAACAAAGAAACAAGCTCACTTACCGTCAAACAAAGAAACGTCTCACGTTAACTCTAACAAATACTTTGTGATGGGTTTTGGTGGGATTTTTATTTGATCCTCAAAATGAAAATCAGACAGTTTTTTAGATATATAGATTGGATTTACAAGTTTTCATGACACAATTTGACTAAAAGACACGTCTGTAGAACATAACCCAATATGGAGACACATACACACATGTGTAACTGTTTTAACAATTCTATATGTACCTCTTCAGCATGATATGAATAGCTTATACATAAATCAGTTACTTAACTATATAATATACAATCCTAAAATAATAAAACAAGAAGATGTGATCACTTCCAACACTTTTTTGAAGTGAATCCTTACGTTTGTACGGAAGAAAATAGGTTGGGAGTACTTAGTTTACACAAGAAGATATCATGAGAATGATAAAATGCATATACCCAAGGCGATGGAGTTCCATGTGGTATAAGGTTTTTACAATGAAAGGGATACGAAAAAACATTTGAAATATCTTGCGAAACTTGATATCAAGTATAGCAAGCTAGAGTACCTTTGGTAAGCTTTTGCATCATTGCTTGTGGGTCTATGCACACAGTTGTGAATCTTTGGAGATTGTATTTAGTCCTTCAATTTTTCTCTCCATTAACTGCTTCAAATTGGACCAACAAACACAAAGCAAATTTCTTGACTAACAAGACTTGTGTCGTGATTTCACCAAACAGCCAATCAACGAGTGTAGGTTTAATACCAGTATTGCTTCGTCGCATCGAAAACCATGTCTCCAGATTTCTAACTATAGTTCATGATAGCTTCACCGCAGTAAAGTGAGCAGTGAGATATCGTTTGAATTCAGCAGTAAGTAAAGAGATTTCGATATGGTACTCATATATTCACTAAAGAAATCTTCAAAGACACTGATGAGTCTGAATTTTTGAATCAAAGGAAGAAGAAGAAAAGAGGAACCTCAAATACGAAAAACTTACATATTGTTGGATTGGAGGTGAATCTTCTTAGGGCATCTGCATCGGGACTTCTTAGCCCATTTCTTAGCCTTTTTTTAATTTTTTTTTATAAAAGTTTTAGATTAAAATTATGAGGGACGTTAACTAAATAAGAAACTTTGTTTCTTGGTTCTTTGTGACACGTGTCACGTTTTGAGTGGAGGCGAGATTTTTTTCTTTTCTCAAACCGAGAAAACACATTTCTTCATTCGCGATTTCTCTCTCGTTGATTCCTTCTGGAGAAGCTATGGAGATACAGAAAATTGAGGAAACAATGAAGGTGATACTTAAAGATGTCATGGAGGCGTTTTTGCTGTCGATTCCGGAGACGGTGAAGCAACCGCACCAGAGACGGTGGCTCCGGCGAAGAAACAGACAGGTTTTGGTGGTGCTGCTTCCTCTGCAGTTGTTGGTGAAGACGAACGCATCATTTGTAAGGTTGCGACTTTGTTTGTTGTATATGTTTGATTCACTGTATAGAGTGGAGATTGATTGATGCTCTTGTTAGGTTGATGTTCTTGTTCTTGTGAAGAATCGTTTAGATTTTCAGAGTAATTGATTTTGGGTTTGATTCGGTGTTGCATGTTTTTGATTTTTTAATTTGATTTAGATTTTGGGTTTGATTCTACACACCACAACATGTAGCAAGAGCAGAGAAGCTTTGATGTCTGAAATGTATAGCTTAGATTTTGGGTTTGATTTAGCTGTCTTTAGATGTCTGAAATGTATAGGTTTGCATTTTGTAATTGAAGCTTTGATGTTTTCAGAGTCTGCATCCAACTGCAGAGTACCACGCAGCAGCTCGTGCGGTAGGTGGATGTGCAATCTATGTCAGGTAAAGACCTAACTATCATCACCTTTGAACTTAATTCTTGTTCTTACTAGACAATGATGTTTTAACCAGAATAAGCCTAACAGCTAGAGATGGAATCAGGTTTGCTTTTCTTATCTTCTTTATCTTCTACTCATAAGCCTAACACTAATATAAACTGTTTTTTTCTCCAGCTTGCTTAAGATCTGGAACATGAATAAGTATACTGGTATAGTTGGTGTGTAGTTGGTTCAAATGTTGAAAGGTATACAAACTTAGTTCAAATGTGTGGTTATGTTGGAATTCTACACTCCACATATGCCTCCTAGTGTTGAAAGGTATACAAACTTAGTTCAAATGTTATGTGATTCGGATAGCAACTAAACTATGACTTTGAAGCAGACAAGAAGATGAAGCTGATGATGTGTTGTGTTGGAAGAGGACTCCTTTAAGCAAGGTAAACATTATCTACTAAGCCTAAGTTCAAGGCTTATTGGGAGAGTTCTTCCTTGCAGTGCAGCTAGTTAAGTGAAGCTCAATGATATTACCATTTTGTGGAAACATTTGGTTTTAACAGAGAATTTAAAACTTGGTATGGAAGTTAGACAGATAAAGCAATTTAAAACTTGTTGCCTTAATTGAATTCAGAGAATAATGTAAAGATTTCAGATCATTTGCAAGAGANTGTGGGAGTAAAGATCCACTCGGGTCGGACCTTCAGAAAAGGCTCGGGTCGGACAGTGTTATTGGACTTTCTAGGCCCATTAACTCTCCAGTCGCCGTCGTCGGAGAAAGCATTAACTCTCCCGTC
>OVBE01013903.1:0-12385 GCA_900406425.1 Iberis pinnata | reverse complement strand
GGCTTAAAACGGGCTCGGGTAGGGTAGGGTAAAAAAGCCCATTTTTACATCTCTAGCTGAATCATATATTACAGTAAACCACAAGTTTACTAACGAATTTAAAATGGGGCATGAAAGACTTGGCCACCCTGGTTCAATAATGATGCGAAAAATTCTAGTGGCCATCCGTTGAAAAATAAGAAGATTTTTCAATTGAGTGAGTTTCCATGTAATGCATGTTCTCAAGGAAAACTTATAACTCGACCATCTAAGACTAAAGTTGGGAATGAATCACCCAAATTTCTAACCTATTCATCCACCGTGCGGGTCATTTCAATATTTTATGGTATGACACATCAAGTAGATGGTCACATGCGTGTCTTTTGACAACAAGAAACACGGCTTTCGCGAAATTTATTGCCCAAATAATTAAGTTAATGGCTCAATTCCCAGATTATGCCATAAAGAAAGTGAGGGTTGATAATGCCGGTGAATTCACTTCACGTGTATTTAATGAATATTGTATGGCACTAGGGATCGATGTTGAGAATTCAGTTCCCCATGTTCACACGCAAAATGGCATGGCCGAATATTTAATAAAACGATTGCAACTGATTGCAAGGCCATTGGTATTGAAACATAACTCCCAATCTGTGTATGGGGACATGTCATTTTGCATGCATCAACACTTGTCCAAATATGACCAAGTGCATATCATGAGTTCTCCCCATTTGAATTAACCTCGGGTCAGAAGCCAGAAATATCACATCTCCATATATTTGGATGTGCAGTTTATGTTCCAATAGCCCCACCGAAAGGAACAAAAATGAGACCACAAAGGATACTAGGTATATATATGGGACATACATCACCAAGTATAATTCGGTATTTGTCACCAAAAGCTGGTGATATGTTTACGGTACGGTTTGCCGATTGCCATTTTAATGAAGATGAATTCCCAGCATTAGAGAGATGAATAAAGAAGTTTCAAAAGATGTTACATGGTATACATCTTCGCTATTACATTTAGATCCCCCTACTAAACGGCGAGAACTAGAAGTGCAGAAAATTGTTCAGTTACAAAATACGGAAAATCAACTCCCAGTTGCATTTACAAATACTAAGAGAGTAACAAAATCATATATACACGCTGCAAATGTCCCATCAAGAATTGATATTCCTCTGGAGAAAAATGATGTGAGTAGGGTAAACTAACCTAAGGTTCAATTGAAAAGGGGGAGACCATTTGGATCTAACAATAAGAATCCTCGAAAGAAAAAGAAAATTGGGGAGATAATTGAAAAAATTCTAGAAAAACCAAATGAAAAAATGTCCAGCAGACATAGATAAAAACGTTCAAGGAGAACAAGATAAAGAGAGATGTCCTAAAAATGAGCATAATTATGAGATTTGTATAAATTACGCCCATAATGGAAAAATATGGCGTAGAGATGAGATTGAGGATAGTAATAAAATATTTTCATTTTCTGTATTCAAAGAAATTGACAATGAGGATGATGACTTAGATCCAAAGTCTGTATTAGAATGCTAGTGAAGGCCTGATTGGGAGAAATGGCAAGTGGACATGAAAACATAATTATTCTCACTTAATAAAAGAGGCTTTTGGACCTATTGTAATTACACTAGCAAATGTAATGCCACTACGATGCAAATGGGTTTTTGTAAGAAAAAGAAATGAGAAAAACGAAGTATCGAGATATAAAGCCAGACTCGTGGCACAACATTTTTCTCAAAGACTAGGAATTGATTACGAAGAAGCATATTCCCCAGTTAAAGATGCATTCACATTTAGATATGTAATAGGTTTAACGGTAGCTAAAAATCTTGAGATGTATCTTATGGATGTTGTGACTGCATATCTATATGGATCACTTGATAGTGATGTATACATGAAAATCCCATAAAGATTAAAGATCCCATAAGGATCAAAAGTTAGTGATGTATCAAAGGATTTATGTTCGGTCAAATTACAACGATCACTATACGGACTAAAAGAGTCCGGGCAAATGTGGTATAATCGCTTAAGCTGATATCTATTAAAGAAAGTGTATGTAAATAAAGAAATTTGTCCTTGTGTCTTTATTAAGAAATCCCAAAATGGATTTGTTATTATAGATGTTACGTTGATGACCTGAACATGATTGGAACTAAAAAGGATATTGATGATGCACGAACTCATATGAAAGAAGAGTTTGAAATGAAAGATCTCGGACAAAATTTTTTTTGTCTTGGACTTCAAATAGAGCATCTCTAAGATGGAATATTTGTGCATCGGTCAAATTATACTAAGAAAATCTTAAATCGCTTTTATATGAATAAAGCTAATCCTTTAAGTACTCCAATGGTTAATAGATCACTTAATGCTGAAAAAGATTCATTTCGGCCTTGTGAAAATAACGAGGAAGTGTTAGGTCCATAAGTACCATATATGAGTGCTATAGGTGCACTAATGTATCTTAAAAATTGCACTAGACCAGATATAGTATTTGCTACAAATTTGCTTGCAAGATACAACCCACTTTCTACACGTAGACATCGGAACATGATAAAACATATATTCCGTTACTTACAAGGTACAATAGATTTATGATTATTTTATCCTCGAAACTCGAGTTTTGGTCTAGTAGGTTTTGCAGATGCTCGATATCTATCAGATCCACATAAAGCTAGATTGCAAGCTGGATATGTTTCTACAATGGGCGGAACTGCGATCTCATGGCGCTCTCAAAAACATACCTTAGTTGCAACATCTTCAAACTATGCAGAGAGTATAGCACTTCACGAAGCATGTAGAGAATGTGTGTGGCTCCGGTGTATATCTAAACATATCCAAGAAGCGAGCGGAATAACCGTAAAAGAAGAACCAACACAATTATTTGAAGATAATGCAGCATGTGTAAGAGCGACTGAACAAAAACATATTCCTTCGCGATTTTTCTCTTACTCCCAAGAACTCGAAAGAATAAAGAAAATGAAGTCCAATATATTCGTTCAAGTGATAACAACAAATATTTTCACAAAAACGCTTCCTACTACAATATTAAAAAAAACATATTCAGAGTATCAGGATGCGTCATCTACGAGATTTATGAAGGTTGGATGGCATTCATGTTTTTCAAGAGGAGAATATGTCGCTACACTCTTTTCTTTGTTGAAGTTTTTATCCCCATTGATTTTTTGACAATAAAGTTTTTAACAAAGCAATATCCAATATAATAATAATTTTGAATAATTAAGGAGGAGTATTATAATACTATAATTATCCTTATCATGTTATTATATACAAAACACATATTAAGACTACGTGTGATACATGCAAAGGATTTTGGGTGGTATATATAGAGTGTGCATCTCATTTGTAAAAACACACCAACAACAACATCATCAATAATAAAGAGAATGTTATCTCACTCTCTCGTCATACATCAATAAGAGAGAATAAGAGTGTTATTACTCTCTTTCTAGAGAGAACCATACACATATCATATATATAATAAAATATTTATTATATATATAACACGACACCATTAACGAAAAAAAGATAAAAGAAAAGAAACCAAACCCGAGACACAATGATAACATCTAGCTCAGGCTCAAAAGCCGTACACCTTCGTCAAGTTAACAAAGAGAAAAGGGCAAACATCAGTCACTCCTACCTTTGCACATGATCTGAAGCTGGAGCCGCCATAAACTGTAACCATCAATATATATCATAAAAAGCTTTTTTTTTGCTATTGGCCGTGGAACGACTTCCAAAATATGTTTTTCATTGCTATATACTCCTTATGTTTCATAATATATAATTTTTAATTTTTTAAAACTTTTTCACAAAATGATTAATTCTCTCTTTTTAACTTATCTCAATATTATTTTTAAAATTTCAATGTTTAGAAAAATTTATATTGTGTTTTTTTTTTAATATATTTTTCTCTCTTCAACTATTAACACAAATGATGTAATAATGGTTGTTTTGAGTGAAAATGTGTGTTTGAGTATTTTTGAAAAGAAAAAATATTAAATAAAAAGTAAAAAAATCAAGTATTATGAAACAAAAATAAAATCTATAAAATCATCTATTAAAAAACAAAGGAAGTATGAAACATATATTACTATTGAAGTTGTAATTTATTTATTTATTTATAAAAGTTTTATTTTTCTTAATCAAAATATAAGCCCAATTACATTTTGTACCCCAAACAACTAACAGACCAAAATCTTAAACAAATTCAACAGAAAATTCAAAATTGAGCTTTTAAAAAATAAATCCTAGCCCAGGTCCAAAAAACCCTCTAAAATCCTAATCCACATAAAGAAAACCTTCATGCAGAAGGTCGCCGCTGCTCGTTGCGTGTCCGCCGGAGATGACCACCGATGGTCCGACGTCGACTGTTGAAGCAACGGTGACTGTCAGCATCACCCCCACCCACTGATTCTAGAGAGATTTGAGTGGAGGAAGCTTGCCGGTCTAAAATTAAATTGAAAAGAGGAGATTAGTTTTCCGGTGGCTCTCGGGAGCGAGTCAGTCCACACACGGATATGGTTTAGCGGCAAGACACATCGTCGGTAGTCCCTCTACTTTCGCCATGCCCAACTACCTCGTTGTCCTCCTGCAAAAAGATCCATAGAACCACCTTGAGGTTTTCCTCCTTGGTTTCTTACTGCCTTTCGTGTTAGGCGCCGGTGAGGAATCTGACCAGAAACCGTCACCGCCTATCTACTACCCTCGCTATATGAAGAATTGATGAATATGCATGCTAGGAAGAAGACGATGGCTTGGATCATTGATTGAATTGAAGAAGAATGAACGAACAATGCCAGCCCTTGATTCACCAATGTGCTTGGGAGTCATGGTGCACGGGCGTTGTGGTCAGAAGACAATCGCGGTGGTCTTTGTACACTCCGCTGTTCTGATTTTTTCGTTCAGATTTTGATAAGGAAAATAAAAAAGAGAAGAAAGAGAGAGAGAGAAAGAGTATAGATCATAGGTTATTTATTAACTTGCACTCTTTATAATATATTGTTCAAGAATTTCATATAGTACCCGTACCCCGTATTAACATGTGTAGTTTAATGTTTGGGTCGAATTAATGAAAGCTACAGATGAGTCATCGACTAAAGTTGATTCCTTTAATCAAGGAATAAAGAAAAGCATGTGGAGCT
Organism: Iberis pinnata; assembly: GCA_900406425.1. Lineage (NCBI taxonomy): Eukaryota > Viridiplantae > Streptophyta > Magnoliopsida > Brassicales > Brassicaceae > Iberis > Iberis pinnata. Next base: position 7,225 of record OVBE01013903.1, on the reverse strand, counting down.
GGATTCAACGGTAATAAATGAAACCACGTTTCAACTTAAAGAAACATTTCATTTGTTTAATTTGTCATTGCAATCACGAGGCATATAGTTAACATTATCATGTACAGTATACTTGATCTACTTTATATATTGAGCATCCCTAAGCAACATAAATCATCTCTTTGAATTAATATCTTACCTTTCTAGATTACCTTATTATCATATTTTTATCTTGTACTTCCTACAATATATAACTTTGTAAACATCTTCACATTATACAATACAGTCACATTTATAGTATCAGAGCAGGTCTCTTAAAAATTTTATTTCTTTTTCTTTGTGTCGCCACCTCTCTATAAAAATGTCAAACATTGCTTTTAATGGTATTGCATCATCTATTGATAATCCAACCGATCCTACTACACCTTCTTTACTTTATCAGCGTGAGTGGAATCACTAAACTCACCACCACAAACTACCTAACAAGGATTTTATAGATGCGTCTATTCCTAAGAGGCCATGCTCTCCTACGTTTCATTGATGCAAATGATGTTCCACCTTAACCAATAGTCACTGTGAATGGTGTATCTGCACCGAACCCGAAGTATGAATCATGGCTCCGTCAAGATCAATTGATCTTCACTGCATTGTTTTGAGCAATCAAAACCCCGATTCAGCTCTGCTTGTAGGTTCTAAGACCACATTGCAGGCATGGACCTCCTTGGCCAAGACTTATGATACACCATCTCATGGCCACATCAAACAACTCAAGGATTGATGTCTTTGTATTTTATATGATTTGCAAGGTCATTTACCATCATTTTAGAGTTATTTAGATGTCAATATGTCACATTCATAGGAAATTCTTAGTAAATTTGCATTTTCATGAAGTTTTGCATTAGCATTCGTATACATGTGCATTTTGGAGATTTTTCAAGACTTTCGGGAGTTTTCAGAACATTATTGCAAATTTGGAGAAAGAGAAGGAAAGACCAAGCCAACTCTTTGATCGATCTGCCTCAATGCTCTGATCCAACCACAACTGAACTTTTGATCGAGCTGCTTCAATGCTGGGATCGAGCCACCATCGTTTACATCGAGCCGCATGACCCACCTCGACCAAACTCCAACTTGGCTCGATCACGACCCCTTGATCACTCGGCATCATCCAGCCGCATTTTCACGACCTCGACCAACTTCACCCATTCCTCGATCACGACCACATGTACCTCGATCACCCGTTTTGGCCTTGCCTCGACCAAGCAGATGCCCGCCTCGAGTAGCCAGGCCACCCGCATCCTACCTTGACCAAGACTTAATCATCACGTCCTTTGGCTCTATCACATCCCTCGAAGCTACCAAGTCGAGCCAAGCTCAACACCACGTCGAGGCATCTCCATTCCGACTCGACAACCTGACTCGATGACCCTAACCAAGATGATCCAATTTCGGGTTAAGAAGATTCACTAGGGATTTTTAGAATTTTTTCTTTTAGCGTTTTTAGGGCTTTTCTAAACTACTATATAAACCCTAAAAATGCCTCTTTTTGGAATAGCTTTATTTTATGGCATTTTGGGTTTTTTTGTCTTAGGTTTCTTATCTCTTTGTTTTTCCTTTTATGTTCTTGTTGATCAAAACCAAGATTTTTTATGAAGTTTATGTTTAGTTTCCGATTTCTTCATTTTCATGTTTAGTTTAAGGTTGTGAACTATCTAGTACATATTGATCTACTGTTTTACATTTCTAATCTCGTTTTTGTCTTGATCATCATTTCTGGGTTTGTTACTGTTTCATCAGACCATGGTTTTTATGGGTTGATGTCCTAGCTGTTCTTCATCTTCATCTCATGCATCTATGGTTTTTCTTACTGTTTTCATAGTTTGACTTTTGATCATGATGTTTGGTTTTTAAGTTATGTTTTCTTGTTATCCTGATTTCATACCCACCATGTGTGGAGATTAGATACCAAAGTTTCTAAGGATGGGGTAGATTAGTGCATAACCCTTGTTTCTCCTAGGTGTCGAAGCTTGATTGTTCATTGATCCCTTCTGTTTCATTGTCAATAATGCTTATTTCTTTATGATCAATTGGATGTATAGGGTGCTTATTGGCTTAGGTAGATTGTTTCTTCATGCATGCTAGGTAGAGTTCCGTTAACGGCGGTAAGGTCTGGATACTACCTAGCTTGAGATCATCTGTCAAGGAATTGGATTTGGTTGTCTATGAATATATCGTCTAGGGATAGCTCTTGTTTGAGGTATGCTAGACACCTAGATAGTTCAGGGAGGAACACTAGTCAATTACTCCCATCTTTAGGAACTGTTTTCCCCTTGATTGCTTTTTACCCCCATTTTCTTCCCTGTTTTTACTTCACTTGTTGTTTATCCTTAGGATTGTTACCTAACAACCAACTTTCTAATTTGACTTGAATTAGTAGAATCCATTTGCATCTATAGTGGTTAATAACACACCTGACTGGATTGACACCTATCTATAATACAATGACATGATAGTGTGATAGGATTTGATTGACAACACACACACGAGAAAAATCTTGTTATCAAGGATTAATTGAAGATAACCACAAAAGGAACTCATTCCATTGCTGAATATATGTAACTCATGAAAACTAAGGCTGGTCAATTAACTTGTTTAGGCAAACCGCTTGACATTGAAGATTTTTTTTTAGTACATTCTTGCTGGCCTGCCTAAAGACTATCATGCATTACGTGAAGGCGTTGCTAATCAGGAAACCTCGATTTCCTTTGAAGAACTTCACGAAAAGCTGATTAATTGCGAAGCCGATCTTCTCTCTAATCCGCCTCAACCTGACACTTTCCCGGTCACTGCCAATGTAGCGAATCATCACTCACGTTCATATTCTCAGAACTGGCACTCCAATCAAGTCAATTTTTATGGTTCTCCTTGTCAATCATCTACTTCACGCTCCATGCACTCTCGCTCAATTGATCAGCCGCGATACTCCAGAACTTATCTAGGCAAATGTCAGGCTTGCGGCAACAAACGTCACACTGCATCACTCTATTTTCAATTCAACATTATTCCAAATCAGTCTGCAGCCTCTGTTTCACCACATCAATCGCGTGCACATGTTGCAACGCACACCTCAAACACACTTTCCTGGATTCTGGACAGTGGTGCTTCACATCACATCATGTCTGATCTTCATAACCCTGCACTGCATGATCCCTATGCTGGTTCAGAGGATGTGACCATTGGTGATGGTCGTGGGCTTGCGATACTGAAAACTGGTTATTCTAAACTCTCAACTACCTCTCGTGATTTGACATTATCCAATGTTCTTCATGTTCCTGCAATCCACAAAAATCTCATGTTTGTTTATCGCCTTTGTTGTGATAATAAGGTGTATGCTACTTTTGATCCATGTGCATTTCATGTCTAGGATCTCTGCTCGGGGGTGGAAGTCACAAAGGGTCAAGCTAAGGCTGGAGTCTATGAGTGGTTGTTGTCTTCATCTTCCAATTTTTGTGCTTTTTCTACTACTAAAGTCTTTGTTTTTGATTGACATTCACGCTAGGGACATCCTCATTTTGAGCTTTTGAATAAAACCATCAACAATGCTTCTTTACCTTTTTCCAACAAATCTTCTTCTAAACTATTTTGCAAAGCATGTAGTCTCAATAAATCTCACAAACTTCCTTTTCATCAAAACACAGTCTCTGCATAAAAAGTTTTAGAAGTTATCTACTCCGATTTATGGACATCTCTGGTTGTCTCTCTTGATGGTTATAAGTATTATCTTGTTCTTGTTGATCTATACAGTCACTATACTTGGTTTTATCCATTCCGAAATAAGTCTAATGTTGCAGCCACGTGTATCAAATTCAAAGCTCTAGTAGAAAATACATTTCAAAGCCGCATTATCACTCTCTATACAAATAATGGTGGAGATTTTATAGCTATGACTTCCTTTTTATCTCTTCATGGCATCACTAACTTAACCACTCCGCCTCATACACCTGAAATCAATGGTATTTTTGAAAGAAATCATCATCATATTGTAGAATATGGGTTATCTCTTTTGTCTCATGCCTCAATTCCACTCACCTTCTGGCCATTTGCCTTTGTAACAATCACTTACTTGCTCAATTGTCTCCCATCTTCCCCTCTCAGGTTCAAAATTCCATTCTCTGTTCTTCATGGTATAACTTCCAACTATACTAAACTCAGAATATTTGGCTGTCTTTGCTTTCCATGGCTCCGTCCATATAACTCTCACAAACTTCAGTCTCGTTCCACTGCATGTGTATTTCTTCACTCAACGTGGCTATTATTGTAATGATCCTCATCGTGCTTGTATTTTTGTTTATAGACATGTCCAATTTCAAGAGGAAATCTTCGCACTTTCCAAACCACTCATGGACTCTGTCCCTGTGACCCCCACTGATGCAGAATCCTCACATGGTTCGCACGCAGAGCACATTGCTCCTCAGGTATCACCATTATCTCCAATAACTGTGTTACCTAATGTTGTTTTGACATTTGGTTCTCCTGAACGAAATTCTGTTAGTACTCAACCAATCTCGGAATTGCCAGATTCCAACTCTACTGCTTCACCTATTGATACCCTTGATCCTCTGCATCAAGACTCTGTCTCTTAGCCTGCAGTTTCTTCTCCTACAAGTTACTCTCCTGTCTTGCATATTCAATAAATGCAGTCTGTTCCACCGCCCCCACCTGTTCCAAAATACACATCGCATGAAAACTCGAGCCAAAAACAACATTACCAAGCCTAATCCTTGTTTTAGGCTTGCCGCGACAACCACCACAATTCATCTTACTGAACCTGCAATGTATACACAAGCGTTAAAAGATGAACAATGGAGGAAAGCAATGAAAAATGAGATTGATGCACAGTTACAGAACAAAAAATGGACATTAATTCCACCAGATCCTTCATACAACCTAGTTGATTGTCACTGGGGTTTTATAATCAAGAGACATTTGAATGGCAAATTAGATAAGTACAAGGATCGCTTAGTCGTGAAGGGGTTCAATTAGCGTTCTGGTGTGGATTAATTTGAAAATTTTGCTTGGTTATTAAACCATCATCAATACGTGTAGTCCTCAGTCTTGCAACTTCATGTAATTGGTCATTGAGACAGCTAGATGTCAATCACTCTTTCTTACAAAGTCATATCTCTGAAGCTGTATACATGACACAACCACCCGGATCAATCTGTAAAGAGTATCTGCACTATGTCTGTACAATGAATTACAAAATTTCTACTTGAAGCTGGCTTCTCTAATGCCTTGAACGATTCTTCTCTGTTCATCTTAATTACACATGCTTCAGTTCTCTTTGTGCTTGTGTATATTGATGACATCGTTGTCACGGGAAGTTGTTCTTCCACATTCATCCCCTTCATCCCCTTCATCGATCATCTATCTCGCCGGTTCTCGCTCAAGGACATGGGCAATCTCACATATTTTCTGGGCATTGAGGTCTCTCGCACACCTTATGATCTCAAATTGATGCAGATGAAATACATTACTGATCTCCTCAGGCGTGTTAATATGATTTATGCAAAAACAATTTTAACGCCAATGGTTGACAAATCACCTCTCTCACGTCACTCAGGCACTAATCTATCAGACCCTAAGGAGTACATAATGATTATTGGCAGTCTTCAGTATTTGTTGTTCACACGTCCTGATATTTCTTACTCGGTTAATAAGCTTTCTCAATTTATGCATTTCCCAAATACAGATCATTAGACTGCAAGGAAATGGATACTTCGATATCTCTGTTCCACACTCGATATTGGTCTCTGGTTTTCTTCTCGTAGTGAATTACGCCTTCACGCATACTCTGATGCTGATTGGGGATGTGATAAGGATGATTATTCATCGACTGGTGCGTATCTGGTTTATATCGGCACTCACCTTATCTCTTGGTCCTCCAAGAAACAATTTTCTGTTGCCCGGTCATCGGCATAAGCCGAGTACAAGTCTGTTGCAGACACAACTACAGAGTTCACCGGGTCCGTTCCATGCTTTCGGAACTTGGAACTTCTTTGCAACACTCTCCGGCTATTTGTTGCGATAATGTTGGAGCAACGTATCTCTACGCTAATCCGGGTTTCCACTCACGAATGAAGCACATTGGTGTCGAATATCACTTCATTCGGAAACTGGTTCAACTCGGTGATCTTCGGGTCAGTCATGTTGCATCAGCTGATCAACTTGCTGACAGGTTACTCAAACCTCTATCTCGAGCACTATTCATTTCGTTTTCCTGCAAGATTGGTCTCACTAACCTCGTCTATCTTATGGGGGTGTATTAATATATCCAGTTTATGGAAGTTAATATCATACCTTCCAAGATTAGCTTATTATCATATTCTTACCTTGTACATCCTACGTACATCCTAGAGTATACAACTCTTTAAACATCTTCACATTATACAATACAATCACATTTATAGACAATACTATAATCTCTCTTCCTTAAAATATTGGCGAGTCACTACAGAAACACCAACTCAGTTTCTTATCTCGTGCTTTGTCTCTTCATCACATCTACTAGTGTGCACGTTCCTTCATATGACAATTCACCGATGATTTCAACAGAAATCTGCAACGTATGTCATTTTTTAGATTTAGTCAATTTTTAAGAATATCCATTTATCTCTTCGGAACTGTGTATTCTAGTATTTTCGTACATCTTCTGTTTTTTTTCTTAATGCTCGGTTTCATGGCTAAAAATAGAAGAGGCAGGAGGAAGACCAGTCCAAAACATGGACGTAGCGCATCACTTACATCAGCATGAGGAGATCTCATCATGCGATTATAAAGTTTCTGCTTCAAATGCTGTGTAGGGTTTGAGAGATCGTCGTCAATCAGTCTATTCTCTAAAAATGGAGTCTTTCAACACTCTCCTTAAGTCAAATTAGGTAGATACGAATCTCGTCCTTTGGCAGTTGGTGGATACAACTGGTAAGTTTCTTACACCAAATCTTACAAACTACAATCTTCATGGACAATGGTCCTATTCTTTTTACAGTCGCTAGTGGTAGTGACTACTAATCGCTAGCAATAAGGATTTTCTGTTGTTCGTTTTACAGTCGCCAGCGACTTGTCGTCGCGTTTTGCGGTCACTAGTGACTGATTATTTAACTTCCATAATTTCTTAATTTACTTTCATTTTTTGGTTGAGCTAAATTTACATAATTTATTTTTATAATTATTCTTCTTTTTTTTT
>OVBE01013902.1:0-12385 GCA_900406425.1 Iberis pinnata | reverse complement strand
TAGAAGCCTCTTAAGTCACTCTAAAGTCTCCAACAAGTCTGTACATGAGGCACACTCCAAAACAACCACTTGGTTCCAAATACACTAAGCGCGATTTCATTGGTTTAGGCAAGCATGAGGTGTAGCCATGGCTTAGAAAAATAATGTGGTGTTTACATCACTCCCTTGAATCACTCTTAGCATCCTTGAGTTGTCCTAAACTCATGGATGTCTCCAAACCAAGATATTTGGTCCAATCACGTTCATGAAGCCGAAAATAGCTAGGTATAGGAATTTGATTCGTTGATCTTCTAAGTAGGAGGTGTCGACACTTCATTTCTAAAATTTATAAGATCATGTATATCCTTGAATAAATACTAAGAAGACTTAAGTTTTTGTTCCATTTGTTCTTGGCTTTATGGAAATTCAAACTGCCGAACCGAGCTACTCTGGACAGTCCATGTCGAAGTAGGTGGTGTCGTAATCCTATTGGTCCATTCTCTTCCAAGCCTAATCAATATTGTTTTGTAGCCAAAAGCTTCTTAATACTCCACTCATTCAATTACTCTCTAGACCTAACCACGTAACACGACCTAGCACACCCGTTTAGCCAAAAACTTTATTTTTCGGCAACGTTAACTTTCTCGGCCAAACTTTCTTTTGGCTTGGTCATTCTTATATATACTTAAGACAATAAGTTACTAAGTTAAGGACTTACTCAAAGGATCCTTTCTTTGGACATTTTATCTTAGCTCGAGCCATCTTACTTACCTTTGGCCGTATATGTCCTTTCTCGGCTATGGTTCCTTCCATTAAGTTTTCTCGTGGCTAGGTTTTAGGTTTAGATGAGAGTTATTACAAGGGGGAGAATAAATTGGATGTATAAAGTTTGGAGAGTGTAGCGTTGTTCACCCTAAATAAATCAACTGAATCAAAACTATTGATAAATTTTTATTTTAACTGGATAGAAATTTATGTGCATGATGAGAAGGCAATATATAATGGTGACTGATTAATACGAGAAAGTCCAATAGTTGACGTGAATGATGCATTTATCACATTTTTTACATAAAGTAGGTACAAAAATGATTTGTCAATCAATTAATTTTTTTACATATATATGGTTTTCGCTAAAAATCGAATAAACCAAAAACCGAAGGTATGTGTGAGAGCAGAATCTCCCTCACACTAACTCTTAATCGAAAATGTATGAAAATAATAAGTGTTAAAGTATTACAAGTTTTACAGAGAATTTTTGGTCCTCTCTCAAGACTCTCTGAGAGACCCTTTAAAGGACTATCTCCACGATTTCAGAAAGCATCTTCTGCTTTCAATGCGCCTTCAATGCTCCTGATCCGTCGTTACATTCTTTCAAACCTCATGTAACCGCTCCTTTAGTCCACTGTCGCAGCTCCCTTGGAGACTCCGCTCTGGGCTTCATCCTAAACTATGATAGCCCATTTGTGGCTCAGCTCGTGATGGGCCGCGCTAGCCCATTATCACGTTCATGGGCTACAAAGTGGATGATCATCACGAGCACTCTCAAGAGCACCACCGTATCTCTCCGTGCGTGATCATCACGAGCACTCTCAGGAGCGCGGATCTCCGTGCGTGATCATCGCAAGGAATCTCAGCAGAACTGGTGCAGCTCTTCGTGCATGATTGTCACGAGGATTCTCAGGAGCACCGGCGCGGATCTCCGCGCGTGATCGTCGCGATGAATCTTAGGAGCACCGGCGCCACTCTCTTGTCATGACTTTCGTCAGGAGCACCGTTGAAGCTCTCCGTACGTGATCATCGCGAGCACTCTCAGGAGCACCGTCACAACTCTCTGTGCATAATCGTCGCGAGGACTCTTAAGAGCACCGTCACAGATCTCCATGTGTGATCGTCGTGAGGACTCTCATGAGCACCGATGCGGCTCTCCGTGCGTGATCGGCGTGGTTCTCCGTGCATGATCGCGGCGAGGACTCTCAAAAATACCGGCGGAGATCTCCGTGCAAGATCGTCGCGAGAGATCTCAGGAGCACCGTTGCAGCTCTCCGTGCATGATCGTCGTGAGGACTCTCAGGAGTATCGGTGCGTATCTTCGTGCATGATTGTCGTGAGGACTCTCTGGAGCACCAGCGCGGATTCCTGTGCGTGATCGCCGCGAGCAGTCTCAGGAGCACTGACGTGGCTCTATGTGCATGATCGTCACGAGGATTCTCAAGAGTATCAGCGCGATTCTCCGTGCATGATCGTCGCGAGGACTCTCAGGAGTACCAGTGCGACTCTCCGTGCATGAGTGTCGCGGGAACTCTCAAGATCACCGGCGCGGCTCTCTTGCCATGACTGTCGTCATGATCTCCGGGAGCACCCGCGCAGCTTCGTTCATAGTTCAGCTCAGAATGGGCTGCACCGGCTCATTCTTCTCTTCTTTGTACCGCGATCCGTCCCGAGCCCAACAGGTTAACCTGAGTCAATTTGTGCGCCTACTATATCCAAACCGAATTGAACCGAAGTAAATATGGTTTGAATTCAATAGTTGTTTATTATAAACCAAAATATAAAATAAAAAACAAAACCAAAACGGATATCCGTTAGTGGCCTAATGGGGAAGTGATAAATACAAGAGTGGGGGAAGTGTTTTAAGTATGGGAAAGTGGTGCTCCTACTATTATTGAGAAATATTAGGTAAAATAAATAAGTCCATTTTTTTAAAAAAATGGTAACAGAAAATGAAGACCAAACTGTTTTTCAAAATGTAAAAAATCTATTAAAAAAGGAGAAAAGTATTGGAAACACAGGAAGCATGAAGTAAATGTTAAGAATGCAAACGTTGTTGTTTCCTAAGAGCTTTAAAGTGAGCAGCAATTTGGTCATAATCAGGAAGCTTTGGATGAACATGTTTAGGCAGTAATCTTCTTCCTTTTGCTTCCTCTTCCTCTTCTTCTTCCTTATTCATTCTAAACACATTGTAAACTATATGGTAACAACATGTTCTTCTCCTTCCATGAATCCTTTTCTGCCTCTTATAATACCTCAAACTTTCCATGGCACTAAACCTTTTTGATGATGATGATGATGAGGATCTCTCTCCTTCACTACTTTCTCTGAATTTGAACACTCTTTGATCTCTTCTAACTTGAACTTCTTCTATGTAATCATCCTCCATTAGTGTCTCTTCCTTGCTCTTCTCTTCTTCAACATCCGTGAGGCTGAATTTATACACTTCTTCTGGTGATTGGTCATCACAGAAACTCTTCAAATCTGAGTCCATTACTTTTTTCTCTTCTTCTTTATTTACCTAATACACACAAGTGACAAGAATTATGAATCCAACAAAACAAAAATCTATTAAAAAAAAAAAGCAGGAAAAATCACCTCTATTTGAATCTCAGGTGTATATTCCAGTCTTAGCATTTCTAAACGTTGACCAGACTCTTTGGCTATTTCATCCAATAATCTACACTTCTCATCCTCTGATACACAAGTGTTCAACAATTTCTCTTTGATCTGCATTTTTTAGTTGCAGATTATTAATTTTGAATAAAAGAATTTAAACATGAAGATTATAGAAATAAATATGAATTAAACTACGATAAAGAAGAAAATAAATGTGAAACAGTTGAAACCTGGCAGTTAACAAGATTTCCATGGAGAAGATGAAGAGCAAACGTTACAAAACGTTGACCGTATCGTTGACCAAACAGTTCTCTAATGGTAAGTAGCTCAGGTAATTCTCCACACCTCGCAGAGGCAAAGACAAGACTCGAAACTGCTTCGTTAATGTCGTTATTTTGCAATTCTCTGCACGTTTAAAAATAATCGAAATTCAACAACACGTAATGGATAAAAATAAAACAGCGAACATATAAAATAAAACCCACTTGTGTTTTGTAATGGAGGAGAAATGGAGACAGATAAAATCAGAGAATTTAAGAAGCAAGTCGTAAACTGAAATCGAGTTTTCAACAAGAAAGAGCTGAGTGGTACGAAGGAGAGCTCGTGTTGGGTCATTGATTCGGATGAAGAGAGCAATGTCGTGACGTAAGTGTCTTGAAATTGCGTATTTCTTGTTTTTGAGTAGCTTAAGACGAGACTGAAGCTGCTTCAATAGTTTCTTACATTTGGAAGCTTTTCTCCATCGAGAAAACAAGAAACCAAACATGATGATCAAACAAAGTTTGGAAAAGAGAGTTTGGTTCGTTTGTGGCCTCGACGGTTATGACTTATTTCTTTCTAAAAGACCCACTCTCCTTTTTATTTTTATTTTTATTTTTATTTTTGTGCTTAATTTTAATTATTGGGTCGATAGAGAGTAATGGTCCAGTTAAAAATGACCATTGGCTTGCTAGTCAAGTTTTTTAAAAAGGTTTTCTATTGAAAATATAAACTTAGAACCAGATTTAGACCCTACATCCCTAAAAGGGTCTAAACCAGAACAACAATTTAATCCAACCAAACCAAATCAAACCGACCCGCTTACAGAAATTACAATTAAACCGGTTACAAATCAAATTGAATTGAACCAACCCAAAACCAACTCTGAAAACCCTAATCTTCTAAGAGAGCAGAGCATCTTGATTTAAATCATAAACAGAAAGCGTAGTTTCATATCGATCTCTTGGGATGCAAGTAAGTAAGTTAGTTACACATACCAAAAAGGCTAACATTTTTACAGCAACAAATTCGCTAATAGTACAGAGAATGTATTCTCTCATCAGATTATTGGGTTCGTAAGAAATCAAATCTTTTCAATTCACCTCGGTTCAGGTGCGAATTCAGAACCAGGAACAGAATGTTTAGGGTACATCACTTGAATCCCTTGTTTCCTTGCAATTTCAGAGTCCAGACATTGTTTAAGCTCCATCACAACATGGGACATTGTCGGTCTACGGTATGAGGTAGGGTTTACACAAGCCATAGCCAACTCCAAAGCCTTCCACACACCGTTTGTATCAAACTCTTCCAACAGATTTGGGTCGATAATGTTTGTAATGTCACCTTCATTAAGCATGAAACTAACCCATTCTGTAATGTGAGGTCCCTTACGGCTTGTATCAACCACATGCTGATTTGTGATGATCTCTAATAAAACTACCCCAAAGCTATACACATCACTCTTCTCACTTAGCAAGTTTGTTCTATAGTACCTGAAAAAAGAGTATTATATTTCATTATGTGTAAGTGTAACATAACTTATATTTATTTATACTCACTCGGGGTCTAAGTAACCAGGTGTTCCTGCAATGATTGTTGAGACATAAGACTCATCATCGACAGGGGAAGATCTAGATAGTCCAAAATCGGCTAGTTTTGCTTCAAATCGCTCATTCAATAATATATTAGTAGTTTTCACATCTCTATGGATCATAGGTGGTATACTACCATTGTGAAGATACTCCAATCCTGTTACAATTATTGGTTGTGTCAATTTTTGAATTTTATACAAGTTAAATCAGAATATATATATATATATATATATATATATAAGTACCTTGTGCTGCCTCCATAGCTATTAGCATTCTGTTTTCCCAAGTTAGAACATGTCCACATGATGATAAATTCTCCTTCAAATCTCCATTTGCCATGTATTCATAAATCAAAGCCAAGTTATCTCCATCATCACAGTAACCCACAAGTCCCACCAAATGTCTGTGGTGGACTCTTAAAAGAAATTCAACCTAAGGCAAGATTACTGTTAAGTTTCCAAATTATTACTATAAATTAAAGACTAATGGAATTGAAATGTTACCTCGGCTTTGAAATGTTTATAATCTTGATCAGGTGAAGAATGAAAGAGCATTTTGACAGCTACTTGAGTATCACCCAAGTTTCCATAATACACTCTTCCATAGCCTCCTTTACCAAGAGCTCTCTCAAAATTATTTGTCATTTTTAGTATCTCCGAATACGTAAATTTTCTCTCCTTTGTGCTTATTGATTGATTCGATAATCTTTTCTCACTATTACCTCTACTTGGAGCTGTTTTAATAGTAAAAAAAAACATATAAAATATATGGTCTGTTTTCTAGTAGTTTTAAGTATGGGTGTCCTTTTTGGGTAACGAGTTGGGTAATCGCGGGTAAGGGTCGGGTACGGGTAGTTCGAGTATTAATATCCAAAGCAAATCCGTAAAAGTAAGGGTTGGTTAATGACGGGTACAATTCGTCGGATAGTTAAAATCAATACTTGTTTAATACCCGAACTTGTAATATGTTATATAAATTTGAGTAACATGTGTATTAAATTTTGAAATTAGTATATTGTTTAACTATGATATTTTATCTTTGAAAAAAAAAAAAAAAAATTATAAAATTGAATAAAATAATTATTAAATTCGAAAATATGGTATAAAAGAACTGATTATGTAAGTTTTTTTAACGTTTATTAGATCATATATGTTTTATAACGCAAAAATTTATATTATTATCACTATTGTTAATTTTTTGAAATAATTTTGTTGATTTAGTTATGTAAAAGGGTAATTTGGGTGCCCAAATAATTATCTTTACTCGAACCTTACCCGTTTAAACTTTTTGTCTTCACCAAACGGCCGGTAATTATCATTACTCATACCCGACCCTTATCCGTAAATATGGGTTAGGTATACGACGGGTCGGTGTATCCCGACCCAAAATGGACAGGCCTAGTTTTAAGACATGATGTGATGATTATACCTTCATTAGTTGTCCGTTTTTTCCTCACAACAATTACGCATATGGTGAAGAGAGCTAGTAAAGCGATCACGAGAGCCACTGACTCTGCGGTTACAGCCACTGGAAATTTTTTACTTTGATTCTGGTTCTCATCTATACTGCAATCATAATTGTGAATGAATGTTAAATAAATTAAATAAAAACTCTTTGAAAAGGGAAAAGAAAGTTGAGAAAACATCTTACATAAGTGTTAAAGATTTGTTATTTATCCTACGCTGCATAGAATCTGGAACTGTGAGATTCAGCTTCTGGTTTCCTCTTAAGTTTCTTCCAAAGGAAAAATATTCAAGAAAAAACCAAAAGATGAATGAAAGAAAGAGATATAAAAATAGAAACTCACATAAGTGTCAACATCTTCATATCAGCAAGAAAATCTGGAATCCCTCCTGATAAATCGTTATTTGATAAATCTCTGTCCATGGCAGACATAAAGAAAGACGATTACACTATATAATTTAGTTTATTTTTGTCTTATATATTAGTTTTTGGATACTTACAGTTCCCTCAATTGTATTAGATTAGCTATATAAGGTGTTATGTAACCAGTCAATCCACTCATTGTCAAATTCCTAAAGTTGTTTAAGATAGTTAATAATTCAAAAGTTTATGAAATGTAAATAATAGGGTTTAGAAAACATACAAAGAAATGATAAGAGGTTGAACAGAGTCCAAATAAAGGCAATTAACACCTTCCCATCGATAAATTTGAGGAGAACATGGATCTCCTTCCCAACTTATCTTTTTACTCAGCCCATATGTTTTCTTTATGTTCAACATAGCAGAAACTGTTACTCAACCAAAATAAAATAACAAGTTTTAATGAATGGACTTTTAATTGATTTATAAATCAAATTGTGTTGTTATTTGAATTCGTGATTTTTAAATCATTCTTAAAGCTTGTTATTTAATTAGTAATGTTTATAAATATAGATCTTCGATGTTTGCTTGTTATTTGCTAATCTATATGTATTTCGAAAATGTAATTTGAAACAATGATTTCATGTAAAATTTGAAACGTATTAATAAACCATCTTGAAACTAACAAGGATCAAGTGACCTAGTGGTTGTGTTACCTTTGTTGCATTGTTACCGGATAATAAATCGAATTTGGTCACCAGCTATGCGAGTGCATGTTGTTTTATTTATAGAATTTGAGTTACTGAATTGGTCTATTGTGGTTCAAAAATTAATATGAAAACAAAAATCCTCCTAAAAATTAAAGAAAAAAATTGGTTAAAAGAATAGAAATGTACCTTGGTCTTGATATGTGTCGAGCAGTAAATTTTCAACAACAGTATAAACCTCAAGGGCATTGATAAGTGGAGGAAGAGTAGAGTTTGAAGTCATTGTAAAAGTGAAATTGAAGAAGCCATTTGAAGAACTCAAAGCTATTGGATTAAAGATTGTTCTGATGCTGAGTTTGGGAGGTCTAAAGTAATTTAACCAAACCTGATCACCATTGTAAGTAATGTTGAATTCTCTAGTCTCATGGGACTTAAGATTCTGAATTTCTGCGAAATGCATGAATATATATAATTGTGCATTGGTGTCATCTAGATCCCACCACAAGTTGAGAGGAAGAGTAGCATTGGCTGGTATAACTGCGGAATTGGCTACATTTTGAGGCACATTGTAGGGGTTACTACTTGTATTAACATGAAGATCGGTGCTTAACGAGACCATGCTATAGTCACTGAATGGAATCCAAATTCGGTCATGGAAGTCTTCATCATACCTAAAACACAGACAACGGTTAGAAAATTTGATGATCTACACAAAACGAAGACCTAAAAAGTATATGGTACCCTAGAGGCGTGCTTAATGTTATACGGAAAAGGCATTCGCCCCCATAAATAAATTAAAAAATTTGGAGCTCCGACATTAAAAATTTCATATAACATAATGGTAAGAACATAAATAAGTGATGAAACTATAAATTTGTTTTCAGAAAAAAGGCTTTAGAATTACTTCTATCATTTGTATTATAGTTTGTATTCTCTTTTCTCTAGAGAAAATTTGAGCATTTTCATAAGTATATAGAAACATTTGGTTATCTATTTCATATGCAGAGATTGAAATATGTAAATGATGATAATTTGACAACATCTTATATTATTCTTGAAACATCTTTGAAGCAGTGAGACCATTCATATATTATTGATAATACTTTGTTTTTCGAACTAATAGATTTAAGAGAAGTTTTGCCAAAAGAATGCAACAGACTCATCGAAGTGTTATTTAAATGAGTGAAAGTTAGTTATCCAAACTCTTTGATTACTATAAGATACTGTTGATGATTCTAGTTTCATTTGCATATGCTAAAATAATTTAGAAAAAAAGAGAAGAAAATTCTTGTCTTCATCTTTTTAGACTAAAAGAATTTGCATATACTTTTTTGAAAAAAAAAAAAAAATACTTTTTTGAATATTTAAGGTTATTTATTTTAAATTAATTTTTAAAAATCTGAATTTTCTAGATCGCCTTAAGTCTCTATAACCTTAGGCACGGCACTGTGGTACCCTTAGTTACAAGTTGTGAAGTAAACTTGAATGAAATCAAGTAACTTTAAAACGAGATCAAGAAAGTGAATATTTGTGTTTGAAACAGACCTGAGGAAAGATGGGGTGTGTGGAAAGTAAATTCTGGCAAAGGAATTCAACGAACCACTTTGAGAGAGGTAAGTATTATTATTAAGTGGCCGAAGTTCCAAGGAGGATATAAACGGTGTCGTTTCTCCCGTTTTGACAAGACATACTTGAATAAGGTCTTGTGTTAAGACATGTATCATCTCATAGATGGAAGCATTTGCTACTCCTTTCAATTCAACAGAAGTCCATTTATTAGGACCAATATGCAGATCAAACTTTGGAATTTGATTCAAACCGTCGTAATTCCCATATACAAATGTTCCTCTAATCAGATATTTGCGGTTAGCTTTGAGATTGAAGTTGTAACAGTTTCTTTGACCTTCAGGGAAACTTCTTAAGGTCCAAGTCTGTTGTTGAAGCAGTGTCTTGTATGAATCAATGATCCTTCCGATTCTTCCACTGTCGATATAGTCCATATCTGATATGTATGTTATATTCGTTGTCTTCTCGTTATAGGTTGTGCTCTTAGGAATCAATCCACAATCCAAGCTGATAAATCCTTCAATATGTTAATCAAAGAGAAGGATTTCAAAAAGTTTTCTTTAAAAGCATCAAGGTTTTCATGAAGACATAGTAAGAACCTGATTGATCCTGTGCTTGGACTGATTGAATATTAGCAAAAGCTATGATCAGTAGGAGCAAAACCCCAGTAAGAGTCTTCATCTCTTTTTTTTGCTGGATTACTTTGGTTTATTTTACGAAATATCAGTTGAACGTAGAAAATTATAAGGCATCAAACCAGTATCTGGCAGAAAATCAAATAAAAAATAAGGAAATACGAAGAGTGGAGTTCTAGAGTTTTTACCCTGTCCAACAACAGATAACCATTTAAACCAAAAAGGAAAAAAAAGCTACAAGGGAAATAAATCTCATTTTATTTTGGTTACTTAGAATTCATACTTTTAGTGGGGAAAAAATCTCTTATTTCCATAATTTTCTGTATTTTAATTATTTTATACTCCCTCCATTTTTAAAAGATTGTCGTTTTAACCATCATTTTTTCTTTTAAAAAGAATATCGTTCTAGGTTTTCAATGCAAAAATTGAATGAGTTTGACTTTTCTGACCAATAAAATAATTGCATTACTTTTTTCTATTGGTTGATTTATAATACTTAATGTTATTTTTATGGAAAACATAAATTTATTAATTTGTGTGAAAAATGTAGAATGACAATCTAAAAATAACGGGAGAGTAACATTTTTTTTAATAATTAATTGGAGCATAAAATTGTACGAATCAACTTCGGGTCATTGAGGCACTATAAGTCTATAATGAATATTTTTATAATAAGTATCATTTGGTTTGTTTTAGGTTCATATTTATCTGTTTCAATACTAATAAAAAATAATCACATTTGTAGATAGATTTGAAGTTTTAAAATACTTCTTTTTTTTCAGAATTATGCTTTAGATAAGTATTTTTGTTTATTTAGTTCACACTTTAGTTTTTTTAAGGGTTGACAATCTATCACTTCTCAAAACTTTCATATCACGTTTAGTCCACTCGAAGTTTAGGCTTCTGTCCAAAACGCCACGAAATAAAACTTACAAATCGATTTTTCCACGTAATCAAAGTTTTATATTCAGAACTACAAAAAACATGATTTATGTTAAAATTATGTTTAAAATTACTAAACAAAAAAAACCTAAGAGAATAATAATAACTGGAGCGGCGATAATATAGGCGACAAGTAGGGTTTTTTAAGTTTACATAAGTTGCTTCTTCCTTACGGAAACTTCACCACCAGCTTCGCCGGAAACCATGGTGGAATCTCCTCCTCCTCTAGGTGATACAGCATACTCTCCTCACGTTCAAACCTCAAACACGACAACTTGGTCCCAGCTCGTTCATGGCACAATTTCGACAATCCCAACATATTGCAATGATATACCTTTCATCTTCGAGAATGGCACAGCCTCAGTGAAGGTTCTTCAGCAGCTTATAAACAATTCCAAGCCTCTATGGAACCATTTTGTTAGTGGGTTACTTTATTGGAAACGCATCACATATTGGCAAAATCCACGCTACAATAAACCGACTTTGGAATCATGATGGAAAGGGCTCAAAAATCGATGTCCAGGTTTTACAGGATGACACGGTCTTGTTTCGAACTGATTCTTTTAAGACACAAAACACTGTTTGTTGACGGAAATACTGGCACATCTCCGACGTCTTGCTTGTTGTGCAAGAGTGGTGTCCATCTAAAGCTGCAACGAAACCCGATTTCACTTTTGTGCCGCTTTGGGTTGATTTTTGTAATGAACCTGACTATTTATTCTCTCATGCAGAGAAAAGGCTCTCAAACTTGCTCTTCGGAACCTTAATTCAAATGCATATGGTGATTTATCTTATAGAACTCGCTTAGCTTTTAATCATCTATGTGCATGTCAGGAACAACAACTGATGAATCTTACCAACAACTATATGGCAGCCGGGTCTCAAGCATCACAATAGTGGCTTTTTCTAGCTCGTGCGGAGGAGACATTATACCAGCAAAAGTCGATAATCAATAGGCTCAGACATGGAGATCACAATACCAGCTTCTTTCATCGCGTTGCCAACTCCCGTCGCTCCCGAAACTCAATTAAGCACCTGGTGCTTCCCTCAGGAGAAACCATCACGAACTTACCGTCAATTAAGGAGGCAGCCTTGACTCATTTCAAAAGATTTCTCCAATAGATCCCGGAGACCACTCACATTCCGTCTCACACTTTACATGAGCTCATAATTACAGATGTTCATCCAACGCTGTCAATTCCCTATGCCAATCAGTTTTAGACTCTGAGATCAAGCTACTCTTTTCATCATGCCCTCTAACAAAGCACCAGGGCCCGACGGGTTCACCATAGAGTTTTATAAAGCGGATTGGTCACTCATTGGTCATGACTTCATCGCTACTGTACAATATTTCTTTGTGTTTGGTTTCTATCCTCGAGGGATCAATGCAACATTAATCTCTCTCATTCCTAAGGGAGATGACCAACAAAAGATGAAATATTACACTACAAGAAAAAGTCTCATTGATAGCACACGATTAACGCTATAAAAGGCC
>OVBE01013900.1:0-12385 GCA_900406425.1 Iberis pinnata | reverse complement strand
AACCGAAAAAACCGAACCGAAACCGAACCGATATCCACATTGAACACCCCTAGTTTAGATATTGTCCATATACGGCGCGAACCATAACAGTTAATGATGGACGAGTAATAAAAATAATAATATTTAAATATGTACCTTAATTATTACCTTCAACTGCCAAGAAAATTTCTTCACTTTGTCTACAATAATGGAGGTTTTACCATCTTTACTTTCCTCACTATATTTAGCTATAGTTAATTGACGAATTAAATCTATTTTTTGCTGCATTAATTAAATTTAAATGCAGGTCAAATCATGTCTGTATGTCGATTGCATTTTTTTTGCTTTTCATTTTCGCCCCAAAACCGTAGATTGCGACGAGGGCACTCTCGTCTTTTTGCAACACCCTTATGCATTCAAGACAACTTAAATGGAGGTCAAATCAATCAGCTATGTTAATTTTATTGAATCCCTGAGTTACATCAAGCTGATGATGGTTTACTGAAAGATGGGTTTTTTCAACTTTACTTTACGACTTAGTTATATTTCCTAAGCGTCTGAGTTATGTTTACTTTTTGACATAGTTTTCTGTGTACTAATAATATATGTTTGAGTTCGGTTACAATGTTTGTGTTACGAGGGAGTAGTAACAATTATTATTACAATACATTAATACTGCAAGATGTAAATTAGCAGTAGGATAATGAGATTTATAGTCTTAAGTCGAAATCCGCAGTTCTACTTCAACAAAGCAGCATATGTGTAATCTTCAGACTCAATCTCATCAACTAAAGGCCGGGTTTTCCTTTGTGTATGTTTGCGTAAAGTAATCAGGTTAAAATTTTCATCTCTACGTTTTTGAAAGTTGGTGTTTGCCCAGATATAAAGTGTTTATGTATTTCTAAAAATTAATTAGTTTTACCAATATACTGTTTCTTGTTATAAGTGAATTTTTTGCTATAAATTATCGTTTACCCATAGTGTATCTTTCACACTGAAAGTTTATCTCTCTCTCTCTCTCTAAAATATATCTACAAACTATTTTATATCATGACTTCTTCGATTACAACTGCAGAATCCTGTATCACAAGGAGATCATCAAAACCCGAATCGGAACAGGAGAAGAAAGTCATTCTCAAGTTCATCGACCAGAATGTATACTTTGTCTTTTTTAACCTAAATTTATTTAGACAAAATAACATTTAGTCTAATTCTTTTTGCAAAAACTACCACAAATATGTTTTATTTTCAAAAATACCACAAAACTTGAAAAGCTTTAAAACTTCAAATATAAACCATAAAACCTCAAAACCAAACCCTACCCGCTTCAAAAATAAACCCTAAACTCTATTAAGGGAACCGCTACCCAAAATTTGAAATTATATACCCTTAAAATTTAATTTTTATGTTTGTACTATTTTTGTAACATTTGAGAGTGATATTTTTGGAACTTTTGGGAGTTTGTGGCAGCTTTACAATTTAAAACTTCTTCTTATGGTGTTTCTAGGAATTCCTCATTCTTTCTTTTACTTCATATTAATTATTACACAATAATATTTCAAAAATGTGAATCAGGGAATCCAAGATATATATAGTTTACGTGTTCATACACAACTGAAGAAACTGTTGGTTCAGTATTGCGAGAAGAACAACCTATGCTATTACTCTGTTTGTTATCTGTATGATGGAAACCGTATAGCACCAAATCAAACTCCTGATTCGGTTTCCTTTCTCTCCTTAAACTTTATAAAGTATTTAGGGATTTTAGCTTATTAATTGAGAAATGAAGGTTTAATTATTTGTGTTGTTTTTGTTATAAAGTTGATGATGGAGGATGGAGACGAAATTTGTGTGTTCATGGAGATGATCGGTGGCGGTCGTTGAGTCGCATGAATTTGTATAGCTGTTTTTTTTAAATGCAGACTTTGGGATTGTATCGTTGATATTTATTTAAATGCAGACTTATTTTCGTTTACGGCTGGTTATTACATTTATATGGCAAACTTTTGTTCCCAATATATTGCAAATGTGCACATGCCTAAGTTATTGTTTATCATTCGGCTAGGTTATTATTGTTTAATGATAAACATAATGGCTAAGTGATTTTTATTGGGTGCACCAAAAAAAATTATTTTTATTGTGTCCCTGAGTTATAAAATTCAAAATATACGAAACGGCTGAGTTACATCAAGTTGATTGTTCTTTACAGGAAGCTGTGTTTTTTCCGTCTCTACTTTTATGACTTAGTTTTTTTTATCAGTACGGCTGAGTTATGTTTACGACTAAGTTATGATTAAGGATGAGTTATGTTCTTTTATGACTGAGTTTTATTTGTGGTTATAATGTTTGTGTTACGACTACGAGTGAGTAGTATTGAAATCGGATTGAATGCATACTATTTGTGCGCATATTAATAAATGTATGTATCCACTTTATAAAATCACAAGAGCTATTGAGATGTATGTTGAGACTTAATATACAATGTACTCTAAGTAACTCATTAAGAGTCTTAACTCACTTATATTCTATTTAGTAGTAAACAATAAACAATAAACCCTAAATGGGTCAAAGAGAGAACAATTATTTTTTTTTGATACAAATGATATCTAAAATAAAGTTACAGAGGGTAAACGGGGCTACGATATTTTCTTACGCATCTATGATGTGATATTACGAGTGAAATGATGTCTTATGACTACGTTACCGATGTCAAACACGGCTAGGCAAATTATGATTTTAACTTTTGTTTCGAAAGGGGTTTTCGCTTAACTAAATAGTCAAATGTAATCTAACTAACTCTTTTAATAGTCTAATTAACTCATCAAATGTAATCTAAACCCTAAATACTAAACATTAAACCCTAACTCAGTCGTAACTTAGTCATAGCATAGTAAAAATCATAACTTAGTCATATTGTCTATAACATAACTCTGACATAAGCATAAAAACCTAGTTGTATTTAGATAACTCAGATATCATGAAAACACATTAACTCAGATATTAGTCCTGTATAATACAGATAAGTATTGCCGCTTCTAATATCGAGAAATTTTCATAATCGAGATCAAAATGATAGGGTTTGCGACTTTATGTTACCTCTAGTAGGGTTTGCGTGTAAAAGTCACTAATCTGTACATGAATAAAGGTTTGATTGACGTTTGTCATTTAGAATTTTTATGTTTATTAAAGGGATCTCTTTATTAAATAATAAAGGGTTTTAAAAAAATTTCATTACGATTTCAGTTACCGAGGTAAGAATAACTCAGCCCTTATCAAGTTACCGACTTAAGGATAACTCAGTCCTTGTTACATTTCAGACGTACGAATACCTCAGCCCTTATTAAGTTACCGAGTTAAGAATAACTCACCCCTTAAAAGTCACAAATATATATGTCGTGTAATTGTCGGGTATCCTGTCCAACAAACAGAGTGATAAGGTTGTCAACTAAATTTTACAATACCGAACCATCCGTTTATGGAGACTAAATCCGAGATAAATTTAGTTGCAACTTTCGAGGAGAAATATGCATGCACAATAGTAATTAATGAGTATTGAAAGATTCAATAAAAAGAACAAAGGACAAAACTTATAAATGGTTTAGTTATAGAATGTAGAAATCAAACATAATATGAAAAGTTAAAATCCCCACGGCCTCAGAAAACTCTAAAGAAGATAATCCATGGAACGATGAATCAGATTATGAAAATATTCCATAGAAGAAGAAACCAAGAAAAATTACAGACTTCTTGTCTGAAATACAACAGACCGAGTATTGTGGCTTATATTACAGGTGGTTGGAGAAAGTTCTGCTTAAAAAATGGATTAAAAGTTGATTCTTTTCACAAGTTTAAACTTGTCCGAAACGGTACAAGACCTTTGCTATAACTGTGTTCTAACACAAATCAATTGGTGCTTGTTCTATCTTGACCTTGTCCCTTGAGCAGAGCTTGAGCAGTGGTGTTGAACGTTCTCTTCTCACAAACTCCAATGTAAAATACTCTCTTGTCTTAAACCTATTTGCTACAAGAAAACTTCTATTTATCTTTCTATTTATTTTTCTGTTTCTTTTTGTTTCTCTTTATTTATTTACCTACTTGTCAGTCTCTTGGCGAGATATATCTCCGCCTCGAAGATTTCGAGGAAGCCTTGAATTATCAGGTTACCCTTTTGATCATTCCGACTTGGTGAGGACAACCTGCAGGGAGAAGAAAAGGTTGGGTTTGGCGTCTGCTATTCAATGCATTCATCAATTCTTTGTTGAATGACCAACTTTAGTTCTTGCGTATCCTGTCGAACGAAAAGAGTGATACGGTTGTGAAATTAATTTTGCATTACCGAACCATCAGTTTATTGAGATGTGTATGAACACATAAACTAAATTTATCTTGGATTCCCTGACTAACATTTGTAGACAGTATTCTCTTAGTAATCAAGTAAAAGAATTAGACCAATGGTTATTTTGTTTAAATAAATATGGGTAAAAAAAGGACAAAATATAGCTCCTGCTCGATGAGTTTGAGAATGACTCTCTTCTTCTGTTCAGATTCGGGGGTCGGTGATATCCTTAAGATACATGATTCTACAGTTGGATATATTTTAGAGAGCTAGATAGACTTTCAGTGTGAAAGTTACACTATGGGTAAACGTTAATTTATAGCCAAAACAAAGTTTAAGAGGCGGGGATACGCAAGAATCGTGACTGTTGAATTTTATAACTCAGGCACTCAATAAACATAACTTAGCCATTTTGTTTATTATAAAACAATAATAATAACCCAGCCGAATGATAATTGTTAAAACCGAGGAAAATGATGTCTTACTAGTACTATGCAATTATGATGGGATAATACGTTTTCGAGGTCAAACCCTATGCTTATTACGTCCCAGAATCTGAAAAGTTAAAATCCCCATGGCCTCAGAAAACTCTAATGAAGATAATCCATGGAACGATGAATCGGATTATGAAAACATTCCATCTAAGAAGAAACCAAGAACAATTATGGACTTCTTGTTTGAAATACAACAGACCGAGTGTTGTGGCTTATATAACAGGTGGTTGGAGAAAATTCTTCTTAGAAAATGGATTAAAAGTTGATTCTTTTCACAAGTTTAAACTTGTCCAAAACGAGACAAGACCTTTGCTATTATTGTGTTCTAACACAAATCAAGTGGTGCTGTTCTATCTTGACCTTGTCCCTTGAGCAGAGCTTGAGCATTTGTGTTGAACCTTCTCTTCTTACAAACTCCAATGTAAAAGATTCTCCGGTTTATTTACCCACCCCTAGCCACAATAGACCGACTAGGTTCGGACCCTGGTATGTGACAACCACAAGAATTGTGTTATCCTACAATCTCTTTTTAGCATGAGTAGAAATGCATCTGTTGATAAAATTGTCTCTTACTTTTCAGTCTTGGATTTTTCAGATTCAGCTAACTCTTATGCAAACATTTGAAGATGATGAAATTGTGTGCTCTACTGCTTATTCAAGAATGAGTCAAACATCACAATCAAAGATGGCATTAACCACATATCCATGTGTGGCTCCAACTCAACAGCCTCCATCTTCACAGTTGAGATTTTTGTCCACTACACTAGTTAAAAATACAGCTTCCTGTAAAGAATAATCAGCTTGATGCAACTCAGCCATTTCGTATATTTTGAATTTTATAACTCAAGCACTCAATGAAAATAACTTAGCCTTTTCGTTTATAATAAAACAATAATAATAACTTATCCGAATGATAATTGTTATAACCGAGGCAAATGATGTCTTACTAGTAGTATTATGCAGCTATGATGGGATAATATGTTTTCGAGGTCAAACCCTATGCTTATTATGTCAGTTTTTTATGTCAGAGTATTAGGTAGCTATGACAGGATGATAAAGTCAGTCTCTCTCTCTGCCGCGGATAATGTGATTTTACGAGGTGTGTAATTATGATTATTATTACCGAGGTAAAAAACGTAAAAAGACATTGTTACACTCTTTGTAATAAGACATAATAGCTGTCTAATAACTGCATAATCAGATATAAGGTTTGATCTCGGAGACATAATAGCGGCTTAGTAAGACATCATTTCAACTTTACTTTACGACTTAGTTATTTCCTTAACGAGTGAGTAGTGTTTACTTCTGCGTTATGTTTACTTTATGACAGAGTTTTCTTCGTGGTTATAATATATATCGCTGAGTTCTCTTTACAATGTTTGTGTTACTAGTGAGCAGTAACAAATATTACTTCCTCTGTTTTTTTATTATAGGAGGTTTTAGAGTTTTCACATATATTAAGAAAACAATTAATTTGTCACATTTAATGTAACATTTTTCTCTCAAACCAATTTCCTACAGAGGGAGTATTATTTTGAAACTTCCCATTATATAGACGCAAAGTTATTAGGAAATCGAGATCGACGATCAAGATTGAAAGAAGATCAAGAATATATATATATATATATAACATCAATTACCTTTATAGAATATTGTCAACATTCATTACAGAGATTTTTGTATATTTTATATTAGGAAATCCCTTTTCTATATAAATTGCATAGTCTTAAAGAAATTTAAAACATCGCAATATTAATTCTAGATATAATGGATTTAAAGTGAGAGGCAATAAAATGTAGTCACTCTGTTTCTTTTTAATGAATGTTTTATATTTAAAAGATTTTTATAAAATAAAGATTTTATAATTTTTAAAGAAAGATTTTTTGACGTTTTCAAGAAAGAGAGGGAAAATCATGTCGCGTCAAAGTCATATAATTTTTTGGCACGCATGAGAATATGTGAACAAATTAAAAGAGGAAACAATAGTAAATGAACGTTACAGCTGAATTATCCAACTAAAGGCCTTGTTTATCTTTATGTATTTTTGAGTTATGTTCTTTACTTGCCGACTGAGTTATGATTAATTAACATCATAGCCTCATACTGCGTAATAAGCATCATTTGTTCGGTCCTTATAATTAATCGATATCAGTGCTCAATCGTAAAATACGTCTAATATAGGAAGCGACTTAGTTATTGTTTACCATACAGCTGAGATATTCTTAGCGTTTATACAATACGGCTAAGTTACTTTTCATTGGATGACTGAGTTATAGAATTTTAAGATGAACGATACGGGTTAGTTATCTTACCGAAGGCTTCGTTTTCCTGTGTACAATTGGAGTGCTCGAAACCATGACTAATTTCATTCTTAGTGTGTGAGTTATTGTTTATCATTCCACTGGGTTATTATTATTGTTTATTAATAAACAAAATGTCTAAGTTACTTTTATCGAGTGCTTGAGTTATAAAATTCAAAATACACGAAACAACTGAGTTACATCAAGTTGATTATTGCTTACTGAAAGCTGGGTTTTTCATCTTTACTATTACGACTAACAATTATTATATAGTTGCTGAGTTATGTCTACTTTTAAGTTTTTGATTTGATGATTACTTGTAAGTTTTCTAAACAACTTTTGTTCTAAACCAGAAATCTCACTTCCCATGTAGTAATGTTCCTCTTCACAATCAAGGATCAACCATGATCTGTCTCTTCAAGATTCGTTTCTCAATGTTTCTTATCTTCGTCAAGGTTTAGGGCAGAGCTCGGGTTATGTTGATGATTTTACAGACCAAATGTCTCATCACGACAGAGATGTCTTGTCCGAATCTATGATTCAACAAACTTGGCGAAACATTTCTCTAGACACGTCATTAATGTACAGTGCAAATAGATTTTTTTCACCTCTTTCAGCCATGAGAGATTTTTCTCTAAATCTTGCTTACATGATTGGAATCTACGGTTCTGTCTTCTTAATGGCAAAGGATCAAATGGGTTGCAAGTTTTTATAGACATTATGCGGGGTATAACCAAATGCATATTGAAGAGGAAAGTAGGGAGACTTTCCACTAACTCAAAGAAGTTGCTGGAAAAAAAGGAAGAAAAGCAATTAGAAAAATTGAAGCCAATATAACATAACAGAACATAGAACCGAAATTACCATTTTTAACAGAGCCAATATTACAATAAACATTTGAAGATTTGGTTCCCCTTTGGTGGTTAAATAGGATAAGCAGGAGGGAAGCGGATTGAATGCAAACTGTTTGTGAGCATCGAAATCGAAAGAGAGAGATTTCAAGCGTACTCTTTGAGAGGAAAATCGAAAGAGAGAGATTGTGAATTTGTTAAGAAATTAACAGAGCAAACAGAGAAATAAATAGAGAGAGATAGAGTGAGAACCGTCGCTTCGAAGACAAATGGCGGAGTTCCCTATTTCCCTTTTTAATATAAAATTTGAAGAGTCACCATTTTTTGTATTCCCGCCTCTTCTAGTTTTTTATTTACCTCAGTAAATTAATAAGAGTGGGATTTGAATGTTTTTGTGATACGATTGAGTTCTAGTTTTTTTAAAAAAGAATTGAGTATTTCTAGGTTACTTTTACAGTATGGCTGATGGACGGATCAAAATTATTTTAGTACCGCTCAGTTATTGTTAATGTATTTCTAGGTTACTTTTACAGTATGTCTGAGTTATATTACTAAATACTGGGATTTCTTTTCTGTATGTGTAAAGTAATCAATTTCAAAATTTTGTCCTCGGTAACGTAATAAGCATCATTACACGCCTCGTAACTACCTAATACTCTAACATAATTGTTGCATCGTAATAAGCATAGGGTTTGACCTTGGATACGTATTATCCCATCATAGCTGCGTAGTATGACACCATTTCCCTCGGTTATTATACGCCTATGTTTTTTTTTATCATTCCGCTGGGTTATTATTATTTTTCCTGTAAGGCTGAGTTATGTTTAAAACTTTACGTTATATAAACAAACTGCTAGGATTTCACCTCTCTCTAATGTCTGTGAATGATGAATTGATTGTGCATGATGAATGTGAATTGTTCTTGTGAAATATAAATTGATTGTGTGAACGATGAATGATTTATGTGAACGATGAATTGTCTGTGTGAACGATGAATGGTTCATGTGAATGAACAAAAATACCTATTTTTAAAATAAAAAACAATAGTATCTATTTTCCAAATTAAAAAACAAAAGTATCTATTTTCCAAATTGAAGAACAAAAAGTACCCAATATACAAAATTACTCTTTTTGTACTATGTGTGTTTTATTATATAATAACTAATTTTACAATTTCGTACTTTTTACTTTATTTCCATATCATAATCATTGTTATATATATATATATATATATATATATATGATGTGAATTTCGGTTAGCAAAATTATTATTATTCGAAAAATTTATATATTTATTATAACTTATTATTATTATTATTATCGTAACGGATGGAGTACTGTATATTATAAACAAAAGCCCATATGTCTTCTCCTTTTTATTTAGGTTTTTCGTTTTACAATTCTCATCTCTTTTGCTAACAGTCTCAGAGAGGAAGTTAGAGTTGTGAAGATGGACGGAAGCTAGAGATCCGACGCAAACTCTTTTTGGCTGAGTTATGGAGAGGTGAAAGGGAGTTATGGTCCATTATGTAACTGTTGGAGGCAGACGATGGTGATGAAGTCATGGACCGATGAGAATCCGGGTAGAGGATTCTACCGATGTTCTGTTCACGGTTTCTTCAGATGGGCGAATGAAGAAAAGCCCAATGGTTGGCAAAAGATGAGCTTGTTGGAGGCGAGAGATGTGATTTGTGAGCAAAAGGTAGAAATCAATTCACTTAAAGACACCATTCGGATTATGAATGATAAAGAAAGGGTTGAGAAGATAGAACTTGAGAATGAAGTTATGGCATGGATGGAAAGAGAGAAGTTGTTGCGACGGTTTATAGTGATTTCATTGAGTGGTTTGGTTGTTTTCACTGCTATGATATTGACAATGGGGAAGAACTGATGTAGTTTGAGTTGTTTGTAGGGTCATGTTTTGTTGTTATCGATTGTATCCTTTGATTCATTCTTGTTGAACTGATGTTTTGGGTGGTTTTGTTGTTGTTGTAAGTAGTTTTGTAAGATATCAATTGTAAAATTGTTGCTTCTGAGTATGGTTGAGTTACCATCTTGCAATGACCCCAACATTATAGATTGAGATATTAGAGATCTGGGGATATCGCTCCCAACATTAGGAATATCTGAAATACCGACGTTGACTATATCGATGAACGTTAGTTTAATTTCAGTTTAACAAATTAACATTTAATAGTATAAAAAGACTGAGTATTAAAAAGAACCAAGGACGGACCTACAACCTATGAATAAGTTTAATTTTTTTTAGCAACTGAATTGCCTAAACTCGATTTATTAACGATTTCCATAATGCTAGGCTTCACAAGTTCATAAAATCAAACTCTGGTAAAGTGGATGTAAAAATAGACTTGAACCACTTGACCAATACCACTTTAAATAAATTATAACATATTACTTTTAATAAATTATACAGTATATTTTATTTGTGTGGATAAACACCAATAATTAAAAGTAATGATATAATGTAAAAGTTATTAAAATAATATCTAATTATACTATTCACAATATTCTACATATTTATAGAATTCACAATATTATACTCCCTATTTTTTAATATGAAAAATATCATCCAAAATAATTAATTTTAATATATTCTCATCACTAAAATATGAATCACATAATATATATATTAAATTCATTTTTGAACTAGGTAAAAAATATTTTTAGGATCGTAAATGAAAAGAACATAAGATAGATGTAATCTTCTTGATAATTTAAAATCATAACGAATTTCAGTTTAAATTAGTATATTTTATATGTAACTATTAAGTGAATGATAAGGCGGGTAAATTAAGAATTACCAAATTTAAAACAAAATTTACGGATGGATTTTTTTACTTACAGACTGAGTTTTCTTTTGTATGTGACTGTTAGTTAGGTATACTTTACGACTGAGTTATTATTGCAATACAATTGAGTTATTTCTGTGATTAGCTGTTTTTTGAGTGATTAGGGTAATTTCGGAAATCCTTGTTTGCCTAAAAAGAAACTATAAAACCAAACAAAAACTCTTGTTCAAGTGTTTTTGAAAAAAAAAAAAAAACTCTTGTTCAACATAATAATTACATGGATAGAAATAGTTATTGTATTTATCATCCTATTGCATACTTTATAGTCCAACTTCTTGCAATTTCTTCATACTGAGACCTATCCCTCCTGTACAGGTAACCAGTCTCTGCCACCAGAGGATCTTCAAGATTGGGATCAGCCAACAACGCAGCAATGGAGCCCAGAACCTAATCAGTCAAGAAACATTGATTAATCAGTGAAAAAACATTGACTAATTATGCTTATATACATACATCACAAGAAAGTTTTCATACATGGGACATGGTAAAGTCAGGAGACCATCGGGTAACTCTCCACATATCCATGTCAATGGCGCCATTACTGTTGATGTTTGGATGGTACACCATAGTCTTGAAAGAAACCTACATATAACAAGCAATCGTGCACATGAGCAAGCAAGAGGATCATTTAATTTGCATAAAACAAGAACAAACCCTTGGTGGTAGCCTCGGATAGTGAGGAGGGAAGCGGATGGCGACTGAGAAGAATCCGCCTTTATACGGAGTACCAACTGCTCCTTTTATGAATCCTTCCCAGTGGAAGGTGTCGTCTCCCACTGGACCTACAAGAGATGAAATTTCAGGCTTATGTATCTGTTAGGCTATAAATGTATTGAAGAACATGATAGACTAACTGACTGAGAAGTGTGAAGGAGGATTACACTTCAACCTTTTAACTCTGAGGTAATCCTTACAAGCGCCATCTGCAATAGAGAGGTTGCGAATATGTGACTAAATAAAACAAGAAACAGAAAAATATATAAAGAGACCCGGAGGGAGAGTGAAACGTCGCGATCTTTTCGAGGAGTCACAATTTAAATTTACACGCATAATAAATAGGTCATTCCGCCGTTATTATATAGGGTTTCTAATATTGAATTTTCCCTTTACCTTTGATATACTCTCTCTGGATACAAATGTATGATGTTTTGTGTATTTCACACATATTAAGATAATAAATTTTTTCTATAAATTTTTTTATTAAAATTAAGTTTTAATGCACTAATAAATACACTTTGCATGCACCAATTTCTATTGGGTACGAGTGTTTGTTTTTGAAATAATTTAGTTTAACTTAAAAAACTTTTGACTATAACTTAATTTTACCAATATAAATTTATTACTCTTGCACGGCTAAACATATGCNTATAAATTTATTACTCTTGCACGGCTAAACATATGCATTTACATTAATTAACCTCAAAACATCTTACATTTATATACAAGGAAAAAAGCTAAACTAATAGTCAAATGTAATCTAACTAATTTTTTATATTTATTTAGAGAATCTCCAACTAACATTATAATAAGTGTTGAAATCACACTATTTTTATAA
>OVBE01013899.1:0-12386 GCA_900406425.1 Iberis pinnata | reverse complement strand
ACGGCAGATCAAGGGCATTAAAAACGCATTAAAGGGGATTTGACAGAGGGGAGCCGCAGAGAGAGTCCTATAAGAGGTCTAGGTAGAGGTCCGGAGTGCGANCGAACCGAAAATCTTTTGTAAAACTTAGCATATTATTGAGCAAACTTGTAAACACTTAAGAGATTTCGAATAAAGATTACATTCTTGTTCATCTATTGTTAATCGAATCGAGTGTGAGGAAAATCTTGCTCTCACATATATATATATATATATATATTAAATTTTACCCAAATCTAGATATTCAAATCTTACAATCATAATGGTCAAATAGCATTCGAAACATTTAAGACTTCACTATCTAGATTTGACTCTTTTTGATATCTTTAATTATATCAAAACTAATAAAATAAATTTTTGGTTAAAGTTTTGGATAATAATTTTATTTATAGTTAAACTGATTATTCTCAAAAATTAAATTCAGACAATATCTGTGATAATCTTTTTAACATTTTGGTTAATTTTTATTTTTAACCAATTGAAATGTTATTTTTACCATTCTTTAACAGAATGAGTGGAATCTTGACAAATTTTCTTTTTAAAACATAGAAAAAATGAAAGCTAGCGATTTTTTTTGTTATAATGTTAAACTATACTGTAACCATTTTTTTATATAGAGAATGTGTTTTTATAGTTGAAATCGTTAATAGTTGAAAAAGTTAATTAGCTAAAGAGATAACTAGTCGGAACTAAAAAGTTGATAATGTGCTAATACTTTTTAAGTGTGAATTTTGAATCACATGTGGACCAGTTTGCCGATGTATCTTTGTATCGAAAACATTGTTGTAGGTATCTCCTCTCTTTCATTAGTAAGTTTCCTATCCAAATTCTACAAAAAGAAGATATATACAGCTTTGGGTAGTTGAAATAAGTGAGTGTGAGTTTTGATATGGTCGTTTAAACTCTTATCTTAAGTAGGTAGCATCAGTCACCGACACACCGAACTTCAAGCTCATTAGCTTCACTTGTTTTGGTAATATTAACAGTGTGTCATAGAGATCCCATTTTTGTACAAATATAGTATCGATATTCCATCGTTAGTATAAACTTTCATGCAATTAAGGCTTTTGAACGAATGTTGAGTAACTTTTTCCAATTCCAAGTGTCCTTTCTATTGCTTCCCTCGGCCGTGAAGAAAGAGCTTTAACATAATAGATGTTGTTTGATCCAATTAATCCATAGGGATAGGGGTGAAGTGTGTAACATGATTCTCCAAATTAGACGATAGCCATAAACAAGACTAACCTCCACAAGTGGCCAAACACCAAACATCACTCCTCCTTTGGGCAACAAAAAACCTCACAAAATAATTTTGACCATAGAAACGTTGTAAAAATGTTGTTTATTTCACGTAAGCATTGGCATGATATGTGATGGGCTCAAAAAACCCTAAAACCTAACTACAAAACTACTAAGACATGATCAAAGAAACAATCATCATCGATCAATATTAAAGAAAGACATTGCATAAATAATAGTAAAGAGGGTTCAAATTTTTTTTCAAAAGAAGTTTAGGGTTTGGATCGCGTGTCCCTCTGTAAAACTAGAATAGAATAAAGCGTTCTATAAATAAATCTAAGCCACAAGGCTTTTATAGTCTAAAAAATATAGAAAATATAGCTTTGAGGACCAATTGTACAAAATTGGAAAATTTTCAAAGTTTTCACGGGTGGAGAAAACGATCGTTCTTTGGAAAAAATATCGTTTTCGTGGTCGTTTTTCAAGTCAAGAGGATTCAAGAGAGAAGAGAACGATCGTTCTTTTGGAGAACAATTGTTCTCCCTGCACGTGCTTCTTTTGCGAGCCAACTTGACCAGTTTTTAGTAAAATCGTCATAACTCTTGATTTCACAATTGGGTAGACTTCAAACCACGCCCATATGAAAGCTAACTCAAGTAGCTATCTTGTGTCAAAATTTAAGTTTGATGTAACGGTGGGAACATCTTCAAAACGTTGGCAAACGCTTGACTCTTCTGTTGGACTCTGCATCAGCATATGTAATTTTGTATCCGTTGTGCAGAAATCCACCATTTTATCCCAAAATGACCCGAACAATCTGGAAACATGTAAAAGATACCAAAACTGCAAGGAAATACTCGTATATCGCTTAATAGCAAACATAAATGCCCATAAAGCGTTATAACCAAGTAATTACATCTCCCCCATACTTAGATCTTTGCTTGTCCTCAAGTAAAGCAAGACCAAAGATGGTGAAGAAGTTTCAAAAGGACCACACA
Source organism: Iberis pinnata (assembly GCA_900406425.1). Taxonomy (NCBI): domain Eukaryota; kingdom Viridiplantae; phylum Streptophyta; class Magnoliopsida; order Brassicales; family Brassicaceae; genus Iberis; species Iberis pinnata. The sequence goes on along the minus strand of OVBE01013899.1, from coordinate 10,110 downwards.
GGAACTCACATAATCTCAGAACCCTCAAATCTAAAGATCATAATCCAAAGACACCAATCAAAGGCAGCTATCACATCCAAAACATATACCACCACTTAGCTAAATTACATGGTTCTTACTCTAAATTCTCAATCAGTCAAAATATCAAATCATCTAAACTAGCTCATTAAATTCGTTTAAGTACAAAATATGCATTCTTACCTATGGAGTATCGTTCAACGCATTTAAGTAATCTTTCCTTTAGGTTCCCCACTCCAAAACGTAGCATCAATATTTTTTTATCCCTTTCTTCTCATTTTCGCACTTCTTTTTCTTCTTTTATTTTCTTTATGCTTTTTAAAAAAAGAATTTATATAAGCTTTCGCTTTGCTTTTCTCCCTCTCTTTTAGCATGCTGTTTTATGGGACGAGATAGCAGATTTCAAGACCCGCTGGCAGTCCCTCTTTTACCTTTTCTTTTTGTTGAAGGGAGGGAGAAGGAGGATCATACGACAAGAACTCATCTAGATGGGTCTGAAAGAAAGACATTTGATTCAAAGTATACAACACCATAGATAAGAGAAATTAAGATCTTGTTAGGTCATATTCAAGTTAGAGCTAACATTGAATCATCAACAATCCTAAAGACAAGGACTTTGAAAAGTACATAGTTAGCAAATGGGATTCTGAATCAAACATATCAGCTAATCTTATATCAGAAATCAATGAAAAATAGTTCTAAACTCACACTAGGCTAGCAATCATCACATATTATGGTCATAACTCCTTAGACTCGATTAGACTCAAATCAAACACAAATTTTTTTGAATAATTTCATAAAAATGACAAACATCCAAAACAACATAAAACATAGTTTGTAGACATATACATGATATACTCGTATTTTAGCATATTTATAGTATTGTTTTGCATCCATTTAGGTTAGATTCATGAGCATTTAGGTTAGTTATTGTGCATTTGCATATGCATTTCATTATTTCAGGTGTTAGAAGTGGGAAAACTGAGTTTGTGATCAAAGAAGCTTAAAATGGAGCAAAAAAGTGGAGTTTTGGAGTTGTAGCGGTTTATAGCACCGGTCTGAATGTCGGTATGGACGAGATAGAAGTATACCGGTTTATGGTACCGGTTTGATTAAACCGGTACCGACGTAAAAGAGGAAGTATCGGCATGCTATACCGGTTTGCACAAACCAGTATAAGGTGAATCAAATTTCCAGAGGCTTAGCAGCGGGGAGATGTACCGGTTTGCTCAAACCGGTATAAAGGAAGAAAATCAATATTGGCCTATCGTACCGGTTTACCCAAACCGGTATCAACCTAAAAAAGTAAAAATTCAACCTATGACTTTTCTCTTTGTAANCCTAGGACTTTTCCCTTTGTAGTAAAAACCCATTTTTCTTTTGGTTAACCCAATGGTTTTATGGGTTAACCCAACTTTCTTTTGGGACACTATTTAAACCTTTAACCCTAATTTTTAGGGAGATCTTATGTTTTTGTTTGTTTTATGCTTTTGGGGAGAAAAACCTTTGTAACCTCTTTGATTCTCATCTTCAATCAAGTTTTTTTTGTTTATTTTTGATTGTTTTTCTTCTTCCAAATCTATTTCTATCTATGGATAAATACATTTATACTCTTGGAATTTGTGTTTATTCAATGGATAGTGAGTATTTACTTTTAATCAAATGGCTAGGTAGATTAGGGAATGAATCATGATGTTTAGGGCTTAGATTTCATTGATACTCATGTTGATGGTGTTCTTAATGCTAGATTTAACTTGATCAGTTGAATCTAGATCATAGGTTGAGTTGTGCCCGGAAGGTGTTTGATGAAATGCCGGAACCAACATTTGCATACTAAATAAGGCCTAACCAAAGGGATTTGTGTTAGTTAGTTTAGTGGTTTGTTATGGAGTAGAGTTTAATGCTTCTTGATTAGGTAATTATTCTAGGGATTGTTTTAGTTGCATAATCTAGGAAGGGATTATTACCATGGGAGTGGATTAGTATAGGAATGGAATCTTAGATCAAGGATTAGCTAGATAGTTGTATTGAACATCATGAGGAGTTTTCTAATTGATCAAATCAATAACCTATGCCTTTTGCTTAGCCATCTTATATTTGATTTCAAGCTTTTAAATTATGTTGACTTTTCTATTTGCTATTGACTTTTGCTTTTTTCTTTAGTTTATGAATGTTTACGATGTTTGAAACCTCAATTCTCTTATTATCTTAGACTAAATGAAGTTCATATAGAATTAGTGTGTAAACCCTCATGAATTTGGATTGATTCCTTAAGTATTACAATGACATGAGTATACTTAAGGCATTTTTTTAGATAAGATATTCAAAAGTCTTGTTTATCAATACCCTCCCTCAGACTTACTTCACACCGTCCCGGTGAAAAAAATAAAAAAGTAAGACCTGGCTCAAGAAAAAGAAAAAGACAATGGTATGAGTTCAAAGTCAAAGAAAAATTCGGTTAAGATTTGAGACTCAATACTTACCTGGAAAAGATAACGATCAATCTCTGCTGATGGAAATTCCAGGAACAAACGATCGATTGTTCCACAAAGGAATGATCGATCTACTCCTACGACTGACTTTTGCTGAAAGGGAGAATGATCCTTCTACACAAGAACGATCGTGTTATAAGTGCGAATTCCCCCATTTTATTTGATTGATCTATCTACAAAACAATAGATCTTTCTAACATGTAGATAGAAAAAATGGTAAGTGAGCGATCATTCTTGCACTATGTAGAACATTCAACCAAAATGGAATGATCGTTCTTTAGGAGAACGATCGTTCTTCAGTTCCGATTTGATAAGAGATTTTCACCTATAAATGGGGTTTCTAAGACACAAAGAACTCAAAATCAAACATTAATAGGTTAGTAAATTAAATATATATAAAAAATCTAAATAAAACCCTAGATCTATAACACTAATTAATGGGTTGCCTCCCATTCAGCCCTTGTTTAACGTCATTAGTTTGACGAAGTTACCTTTGAAGTCTAGGTTGGATCAATATAGGACTCGCTCCATAACAAGCCCCAAAATCAGACATCTTCATCTTGAGAACCTTACTCAACACATCATTTACATCATATAATCCTTTCTCTTTAAGCTCTAGGATGAAAAACGCTCTAACCATTGAAAATAGCTTGAAAGTACCTCTGCTTTTCACCTTGTACTCAATCGCATCTCCAACTATGCGATGAGGAATCAAATCACTTAAGGATCGGCTTTTATCTTCTTATGTTACACCTTCTATTTTTCTATGACCTTTGGGATTGCATTTTTTGTTAAGATAAGAGATTATCCAAGCAAAACCTCATTAACTTCACCCTTAACAGTAGGCTTTATATGAGATTCAAGCTTCATCATCTCTTCCTTAACCACAATAATTTTATACACACCCTTTGGAGAAATTGCTGGATAGAAAACCCTTTTATTGACCTTCTTTAAGAATATACATTGATTTAGAAGATCAACAACAGCTTCTTTAAGGATTTATCCTTGATTTGTTGGTACAAATTGGAAGTTATCTAGTTCTTGTCGATGAAAATCGACAAGTTCTAGAAAACTTCCAATTTGTACCAACAAATCAGAGATAAATCCGTTCAAAGATAGAGTCATTAACAAGCTTAAGAAGTAGAGGGTTTGATACCTGATATGCCTAACTTTTCTACAACAGTTGTAGATAGAACATTCACATTAGCTCCAGTATCACAGAGTGAGTCTTTGAACTCTACCTCATTAATGAAATATGGAATCATAGATTCTCCAGGATCTTCTAGCTTATTTAGCTTCATGAGCGAGAATTTTAGGTTCCTACATACCATCTCATCATCTTTAAGCCATGCTACAACTTTTGTTTTTGGGATGAGATCAATCGTTCTTCCTTGTCTGCATCTTATTCGAAATTCTCCAAAACTGCATCTTCAGTAGTCTCACATACATCAACAACAAAGGTTTCTTTTGGAGCAAATATGGACTTACAGTATTTTTTTAGATTATCTTCGACTTTTCCCGGGAAAATATCAGCTTGTCTCATCACAGAATCTGCAATTTAAACTACTTGCAGATCGAGCTAGTTGATATAAGCAGATAACAACTCAAATTTATTGTTCAAATTATGGTATATGTTGTCTATTTTGATGTTAATCTCTCTTGTGCTCTGTTGTTGTTTTTTACATCGGTGAAAGTCCGCCGTTAATATCAAACTTAGAATTGATATTTATGATTTTTTATCGAAAATTATGCCTGAGAGGTTTTAAAACGAGTTTTTTATTATTATTCTTCATTTCTTAAAACAAAAGAATAGCCTAAACTATACCCCTTACGAAAAAATTAAACTAAAGAAAAACAAAACTATAACGAATGATGGCACTTGAAGAGAGTACATACGAATAAAAAAATTGGTGTTGCTAACTATAATACTTATATAACTTAATTTGAGTGATTGATTAAACTTATGGTAATGTAAGGAAGTAGGGTTCTACCGGCCTGAAGAGTTTCCACGTGCAGTGTTACTTTCGATAGTGGTATAATAGATGGAGGTCTCTCATTGGTCCAACACTTGGTTGGTCCAAAATCCAACGTTCCCATCACCATTGATATGTTAACATTTTTAAAAATCGAAAACATATAGCATCTATGTATATTTAATTCATTGATTAACTAATCCAGAAAATCTCTTGCACAATCGAACAAATTATCTTGTTGAAACAAAGAGATTACGTACAAAGGAATAGAATATAATAATATACATAAGAGATGATATAGCTTACGGAATTTAACTTATATTGACATAAAAAAAGGTAAAAAAAGGCTGAAGTTACAAGTGGGTTGTGCCATTGTCTTTGTCTTCTCTAAATATGATGCTGTGTCTAAATGATTCAAAAACCTTTAATCACTGCTCTTGTGGCTTATGAAGTGGTATCTGATTTGCATAACAACCACTCTAAAAAAAACTACTTTCAAAAGAAAATATGGCTTTTGTTCAAGGGAGTTGGCAAAAATTTTACTGGGTGCATGTATTATAAATTCATTAAAAATTGTATTATTTTGTAAAGTTAGTGGTTGCACAATGAAAAATCTATTGAAAATTACATTGATTTGTTGATATTTACAGGATGTACGTGCACCCTTTAAGTTATATATGCATTCGCCTCTGGTTGCAACTGGTTTTATAAAGCCATAATATTAGTTATTGTTCTAGAGAAATGCCCGAAACTTTACAAATATCTTTACTAATATTCAAGTTTTAAAAGAGATAAGTTTTCATTTAAATATCGGAATAAGTATTTTATAGAGAAAGTTTGTCAAATAGACACTTTTGTCTGAGCTAATTTAAAATAAAGTGTCTTTTAAATTCATTGGTGTTTAGGTGTTTTTATCATCTAAGATTATGATTATATTTCTAAATTAATTTGAAAGAAATCAATTATAATTATGCAGATGAATAACTTAAATAAGAAAATACATAAATATTTATTTTATATTATAGAAAGTAATACTTTAAACAATCTAAGGAAAGATAAAAACTCTACTTTATTTACCTAGGTAATTCAATATTTAAAAATTACAGCACGTCTTCATATTTCTTGTGAAATTTTCTCCTACGCTCGTTTCAGCGTTCATAAACATCTAAGACAATACTCCCGCAAACAAAGACATTTATTCATCTAGACTAAGTCAGATTTCTAAGCCAAATGTCTTTATCAACCTAAAATCATTAATTAGTTAGCTACTCTCAATAAAACATTAAGATTAAGTCTAGACTAAGAACCTAACAGTTTCAATTCTTTTCTGATAACTCTAATTATCAAATATGGTAAAACTAACTATGAGACTAATTAGACATTGCAAAGCAAACACAAAACATAATTGATAAAGAACAAGACATTAAAATAAGAAAATAAATATATTGACAGATAACGAGGGTTCAGAAAAACTGTTACAAATACAAGTTTTGTAAACTCGTCTCCCTATGTAAAACTTAGAACTAGAATAAAGTGTAAACTAAAATACAACCAAGCCAAAAAAAAAAAGAAAAATCTAAAATAAGTAAAATATAAAAGGCTGAGGAAAACATATGCAAAAATAAGGATATCTTCAAGTCTTCACGGGGCTCATGGATCGATCGAGCTGTCGTCAAATGGAACGATTGTTCCATGCTGGATCGAACGTACTATATATCCTAGTTTTCTCCGGATGAATGGAATGATTTTTCCATGCTGGATCGAACGTACTATATATCCTAGTTTTCTCCGGATGAATGGATCGATTGATCCAGGGGTGGATCGATTGATTTGCTTGTACGTAGCCATCTGCTCATTTGGATTCATCAATCCAAGATTATATCGATCTCTTCATTTCTAACTTGGCCAAAATCACATCTTTTTGTGTAGAAAATCATTCTTTTATTCCAAAACGACCCAAACACCTAAAAACCGTTAAAATACACTAAATTTGCAGAAAATTTCTTAGATAACACTTAATAGCAAGTATAAATGCCCACTATAAAGCGTTAAAACGGAGTAATATCAACTCCCCCAAACTTAGATATTTGTTTGTTCTCAAGTAAACAAAGACCAAATCTAGAGGAGAGATTTAAAAAAGACCACACAAGAACTCGCAGAACCTCAGAAACCTCAAGACTAAATACTATAATCCAAAGACACGAATAAATATTGTTGTTATCATATCCAAAACATACACCACCACTTAGCTAAACAACATGCCTCATACTCTAAATTTTCAATTAATCAAATTATCTCAACCAGCTCTTTAAATTCATTAAGCATAAAAATGTGTTCTTACCTATGAGATATCGATCAACGCACTTAGATAGTCTTCCCCTCAAGCTTCCCACACCAAACGTAGCATCAAGATCTTATGATCCATTTCCATATCATTTTCTCACTTCTATTTATTCTTTTCTTTGTTCCTGCTATGCTTTTTTCATAAGCTTTCACTTTCCTTTTTCTTTTTTTCCAGCATGAGATCTTATGGGACGAGAAAGCGTATTTCGAGATCCACTATCAGTCCCTCTTTTACCTTTTTCTTTATTGTTGAAGGGAAGAAAAAGGGGGATCATACTACAAGAACTCATTTGGATGGGTCTGAAAGAAACACTCATGGTACAAAGTATACCAACACCTAAGTTAAAAATTAAGATCATGTTAGGTCACAATCAGGTTAGAGCAACCATTGCATCATCAACAATCCAAAAAACAAGAACTTTCAAAAGCACATAATTAGCAAATGGGGTTTTGAATCAAACACATCATCAAATCTAATATTAGCAGTTAATGAACAATGATTTTAAACCCACACATGGTTTTTCTATCATCATAGCTACTAGTCATATAACTTTAGTCTCGATTAGACTGAAATGAAACAAACGAAAAATTTTCATTAAAAAGACAAGACATCCACAATAATCATAAGATAATGTTCGTAGACATATACCCTTACTCAGAACTACTTCACACGATGTGAAAATAAAACAAAGAGAGAGGTAAGACCTTACTCAAAAGAAAGAAAATACATAAGTCCAAAATAAGATAACATAAAAGATAGAAATAACTAGAGTTCAAAGTGCAAAATAAATGGTTACTGCTAAGTTGCGGGCTCGTCAGAAAGAGGAGTGTCATCATATCCAGGTCGAGAAGTGCTAACCGGCGGAACCTCAAAAGCATGCTCCATCTCATCATCGTTGTGGTGACATGGAAAACAAAAACAAGAAGAACTTATCATAGCAATAGCTTTCCCCATGTGTTGCATCATACTATGTGTGCGCTTCTGAGCATACCACTGAACTGTCTCCTCCAACGTGATATCAGCACGACATAGTGGAAGATCATATTCGCTGTAATCTGCAGGTGAATATGGTGGAACCTTCTTATCATGATCAAAATCAGGTATTTGGGTGCGAGATCTAGGTCGTGCTTTGCGCTAAACTGGTCCTCCTGGCAGCAAAGGAACATTGGTGACTCCAGCTGCGCCACCATGCAGGTGCTGCAGACCCAGTTGAAACTTACATTTCCCAAGGAGATGAGGCGGATGATCTCAGTGTTAGGGAGAGTGCAGCTGTGAACTTGTCTGGAAAAGTTGTGGAAACTGTAGACATCCCCTTTCTTAAACATCTTGGCGTTATGGAGGTACTTCATGTCCATGGAGGCGATCAAATAACACATAACAGCAAGCATTAATGCACACTATAAAAGCGTTAAAACTGAGTGATATCAATATGCATTCTCAAAGTTCAGATCCATTCCTGTGTAGCATTCATCAACATGATCACGTACAAAATTAAAATATCTCATTCACCATTCACATAATCTATACACAATGAATATTTACGGTGATCATTCACAGTATGTATTCACACAATGCATATTCCATTCATGTGTAACATTAGTCATCATAAACATGGGGGGGGGACACTTCCATTATGTGAGTTTGAATATCTTTCTTTTCAGTTTTGTTTGTCATATAGTATCAATATTTGTAATATACTAGTTTCCTTACATGAATATTATTAAATGATTTCAAATTTATAACAAATATTTTTTTATCAGTTAAGAGGTATTTACGGATATGGTATAGTTCCATATACGATTTTACGGAATATGATTATTTTTTGATAAAAATAAAAATAAACATTTTTGATATAAAGAAATTAATCATTTATATGTTTTTATTGAATAAATGTAAAAGGATATTATTGGTATAATATTTAATTCTAAAAATATGATATATTTCTATCCTACCTAATTTTAGGAGGACCGACTTGACTCCATTCACACATTCAAGACGAAGCAAATTTCTCCTAATAAAATTTTGGTAAATTTGGTTTATATTTCTCTTATTGTATTATCATTTTGATATTTTTAGTTTATTGAGGAAAAAACCACAAATTACCTTTTTTTTCTTCTATATATTGTATTAGCTTAAGAAAAGATACAAACTCATAAAAGGTAGAATAAATCTCACAAGGGGGAAAGTACAAACCCATATTGGGTAACTGCTCTTAAAAGAGAGAAAGAAACTATTCCTAAAAGGAAAATAAAAAGTCATGCAGGACCAAGTACCGAAGGAAAAAAGAATCTAGAAAATAATACTTTCCCAGACTGCAGCAAAGCCAGAATAACCCAATTTATCGGTATAGTACCAAAACGGGAAAGGAGTACTAATATTATACTCACATAGATCTGATCTATCCAACCTAATAATAATAATAAACTGGCGACTATCAAAACAAAAAAACTTAATAATACACGTCAGAAGCAAAAGATAATTAAAACATTATTATAAAACATGTGGGATAGAAATTGGCGACGTGGCCAATTCACCAGCACATGTTCCCATTCTTTCCATTGTTCCACGTAGCGAGACTCTGACGAGCGTCTACCATAAACAGAACCGGGGAAATCGACGGGTACAGTGGACCACACCATCATCCGATCAATATATCTTGAATTCGGCAAAAAACTAAGAATATGTGTGTGCCAGCTGCGTCGCCAGAAAAGGAGGAGGACACAGACATCCGAGTTGACTCTCGTCTCAACGATGGACCACCAATCACCGGTAAAGCGTGAAAACGAAAAACCAAGAATACCACCATGCAGAGACAGGGAAGAGACAAAAATCATCAACCGTGATCCGAGCCGTCGGAGATCCTAAAACTGCTTCACCATCGTTCTTGTACCATTATCGAAGGAAGACACGAGGGGAAGAAAAAAAACAGTGGATTCCGATGATGAGGAGTGAAAATACGGTGATGATGAGGCCGAAAAAACAAAGAGAAGTGAAGATTATTGATAGATCCGGCCGGCGCCGGCGAAGAACCATACACCGGCGGGAGAAGAGAAAATAGGCGGTCGATTTTTAAAACAGAAGAATGAAAAACTGTTGAGAAAGAGAATTGTTATCCTAGTTTTTTTCAAATTACTTTTGTTAAACTATTGTATTTCCAATATTGTTTGGAAAACAACCTGTTTTGCTAAAAATATCTTTTTAAATACATAACATTCTTCTATGAACGATAAAAACATTATCAAGAATGAGCTTTTTATCAAAATGTAAATTATACACTAAAGGA
>OVBE01013897.1:0-12388 GCA_900406425.1 Iberis pinnata | reverse complement strand
CTAGAAAGTGACAAGAAATGTTATGTAAAAATCCTAAAATTCAAGTGTTATCACACAACATAATGGCTTTTCGGAGCGTCGACATCGTCACATTGTTGAAACGGGTTTGTCTCTTCTCACTCATGATTCCATTCCAATTTCTTACTGGACATATGCTCTAGTTGCAGCTGTCTTTGTAATAAATCAACTTCCAGCAGTCACATTGTCACATGCTTCTCCTTTTGAAAGATTGTTCCTATCTCCACCCAATTATACTAAGCTTCGTGTCTTCGGTTGCCTTTGTTATCCGTGGTTGCGTCCTTACTCCAGCCATAAACTTAATGCCAAATCCAGACCTTGCATCTTCTTAGGCTATTCACTTAGCCAAAGTGCCTTTTTGTGTCTAGATCAATCAAATGATCGTATCTTCATTAGTCATCATGTTCAGTTTGTATAAACAAATTTTCCATTTAATTCTTCAAAACTTTTTTTCTCTTCTGCATCACATTCATCTTCATTGCAGTGCCCGCCAGTCACAGCTATTTCAGTGCCGTCACTCATATCTCCCACGCCCTTGCCGCCCTCAGGTTTGGTTTCTTCACCTGTAACTACATCTCTTGACACTAATGTAGTGAATGTTCAGCTGCAAGAACAATTATCATCTCCTTCTCAAGCCCTTGTGACATCTTCTTTAGCTCCATCTTCGAGTACAGTTTATGCTCCGTCTCTCAACACACATCCAATGCAAACTCGTGCAAAGAACAACATACGAAAGCCCAATCCACATCTTGCTATGATTGCTCAAGTCATGGCTGACTCTGATGATGAACCAGCCAATGTGTCACAAGCTATGAAGGACAGCAGATGGAGAAAAGCTATGAGTGATGAAATGAGTTCTGTCATTCAAAATCAAACATGGGACTTGGTTCCTCCATCACCAACATACAATCTGGTTTGAACCAAGTAGGTTTTTCGCATAAAACGAAAGCCAAATGGTGAGATTGATCGCTTTAAAGCTCGGATAGTAGCGAAAGGTTTTCATTAGAGATCGGGCTTGGATTTCCATGAGACATTCAGTCCCGTTGCCAAGCAATCAACAGTTCTTATAATCATTGGAGTTGCTGTCACTCGGAATTGGGTTATTCGACAACTAGATGTCAATAACGCTTTTCTTCAAGGTCGCTTAACTGAAGATGTTTATATTGCACAACCTAAAGGTTTCGTTGACAAGGATAAACCGGACTATGTGTGCAAGCTAAACAAGGAACTTTACGGTCTCAAACAAGCGCCCCGAGCTTGGTATCTTGAACTTCGCAATGTTGTCGTAAGGGCTGGTTTTGTCAACTCACTGGCTGATGCTTCTCTCTTCATCTTTCGAGTTGATGTTGTTATCATTTACACTCTAATATATGTTGATGATATTATTGTGACAGGAAATAACTCACTTAAGCTTCACGATTTCATCATGTTTTTAAGCAGCAAGTTCTCTCTCAAAGATCTTGGCTTGCTTAATTATTTTTTGGGTGTAGAAACTACAAGAACAGAGGCTGGGATGCTACTTAATCAACGGAAATACATTGTTGATCTTCTTCGCAAGAGTAATATAGCTACAGCGAAATCTGTCTCCTCGCCAATGCTCTCCACAGACCGTCTCCAATTCACATCAGGTACTCCTCTTGAAGACAGCACTGAGTATCGTAAGATTGTAGGTAGTCTTCAGTATCTGCACTTTACAAGACCCAATATTGCCTTTGCGGTCAATAAGCTTTCTCAATTTATGCATCGACCAACTGACTTACACTGGCAGGTAGTTAAACGTGTCCTTTGTTACCTTGTTGGGACCAAAGATAGAGGTATCTTCTTTCGGACACAATCTAGTCTTTCTCTTCATGCCTTTTCTGATGCAGATTGGGCCGGCGATCGCGATGACTACACATCAACAGGTTCCTATATCGTTTACCTTGGCTCTCATCCTATTTCCTGGTCTTCTAGGAAACAACGAACGGTTGCTCGCTCCTCAACCGAGGCAGAGTATCGCGCGGTGGCAAATACAACATCTGAGTTATGCTGGATCTCTTCACTTCTTCAGGAGCTTGGCATTAAATCTGACACGCAGCCTGTCATATACTATGATAATGTTGGCGCTACACACTTGTGTGCGAATCTGGTCTTTCATTCTCGCATGAAGCACGTTGCACTTGACTACCATTTCATTCGTCAGCTTGTTCAAACTGGTTTCTTATGTGTATCTCACGTCTCCTCCAAAGACCAGCTGGCAGATGCTCTCACCAAGCATGTTACTCGCTCATTACTTGAAGCAAACTCACTCAAGATTGGACTTTCCTCCGGACGTTCATCTTGCGGGGGCGTATAGAGATATTATCATATCTCACTGTTATTATATTGTTGTAACTATATTATCTTCTAGTTAGATATCTTAGGGATACGATCTCACTCTCTGTATATATATTGATGCATTGTGTAATGAGTCTATTAAGTGAATATATCATCTTCCTCTACAGATTTTGTCCGTCAGTATTAGGTGGTCAGTAACTGACTATCCGTTAGGAATTTTTTGACTGATTCATGACGGAATACTTTTTGACGGTTTGTATTCCGTGAGGAATCCCGATATACTTTTGTAAAGATATTAGGAGAGAGTTATTCTCCACTTTCGTATAATAAATTATTTTGTGATGATATGGCAAATTATAAATGGTTACAATATATGATGATGTGTATAGGCTAGAAAGTCTTAGAATCCTTCTTTTATATAGTAGAGATTATTATACTAATGGTCTGGTCGGAACCGGAAGATGCATTAATCATTTTCGTGAGATTTGTTGTTATAAATTGTTTCTCAATCTCAGGAAGATAATTTAGTTGGAGAAGTAGTGAAAAGTCCCGTCTGTCTAACTTTTAAAATCTATTTCATTTGGTTTCAAAATTTTGTTATCAAATTTTGTTTTGTATAATTATCTATCGTCTTTTGAATTTGATTTTCTTTTATTATTCGTAACTGTTATGTTTTAATGTTGTATATCTTTCTATAACGGTTTAAATTGTGAATGAATAAATTATGGGTTTTTCTTTCACAAATTGATTTATGTTAAATTAAAAAAATTAGGATTACAATTGAAAAAAACTATTACATAAGCCGAAAAATGTGTCATTTGTTGAAAACGGAGTACAAAACAAAGTGACTTTGAACGATGCTTCAAAAGAAAGTGAGCAACGTTGATGTGGAGTTATGTGACTAAATTGAAAAACCAAAGAACATCAAGAAGAACATGGACTTTTCGGTGTAATGTTTGTTGTGAGGTTTGAAGTGGCTCTTATTCCAGCGTGAAAATGCATTTGTTTGGAGTAAAAAAATATATGATATTTTGTTTGAAAAAAAAAAACAATTAAAATTCAAATTGTTGAGATGCAAAGACTGGAACACAAGTTTTGATTTCTGAAATATCTTTAAATCATTAACCTAATAGCTCTCTAGATTAAAAATCTAAAAGTACTAATTTTAAATTGATAATGGTCTCTCTTTAACCTATACAACAATGTTGGAGTTTATTTTTTCTTTTAGTTATCCCACAAATCGATTAGTGTGGCGTAGTGTGGTAGGCAGCTTTATAACATAGAATCGAGCCTGTGAGAGAGATTATGTGACATTTTATATTTGAGTTATATGTCAGATTTAAAGTTAAATTAATTAAGGAACAAAAAACAATACCGGTCAAGTATTATGGGCATTTTATCTAGGAGAAAGTGTTTAATTCATTATAATAATAAAAAGAAAGAAGATTTTCATGTTTTGATTCTTTTGAGGTTTAGTTTGAATTTTTCATTTCGTTCCAGGTTTGTTTAATGATTCTCTTATATTCACTCGACTTCCTTGCTATTCTGGCTGGTTTTACAAATTATTATGCTATTCTGTCTTCAATAACATAATACTCCCTTCATTTCTGAAAGGAGGATGTTTTGGAGTTTTTACGTAGATTAAGAAAATCAACTTTTATTCTATTTTATGCCTTCCTTTTAAAATGATTTCACCTAAAACATCATCCTTTTAGAAACACAACTAAATTTTAAAACATCATCCTTTCAGGAACGGATGGAGTATCTAAAATAATTCTTTGGTATATCCATGAATAGACAGACATAGCACAAACATGGTTAATGGTAGAATCCTCGAAATAGTAAATGCATTTTAATAATGAAAATAATCAAATCAATTTATTTTAAACTCTTTTCATATACTAACCATTATTTGGTAAATCGGGATATTACAAAAATAAAGAAATTGATACAGGTGTATAAAGGCAAGGTGAAAAGAGAGAAAGAAATCAACAACACTAGCCTAAATCTCTTTCATTAATAATGGATTCTGTTGGTGTATTTCTTGAGAAAGAAATTGATGGCAAACCATTTTACATATTTAATTTACCATTTCCTGCTCCTTCTTATTCTTCCGGTGAGACAGCCATAGATCTTTGTGGTGATAACGAGCTCTCTCTTCGTTTCCTCTGTCCTGATTTACGGTTGAGAGCTGAAAAGCTAAAACGAAAAAAGGAAGGCTATGCTAGCAACCTTACAGATATTTACCCAGTCACTATTTCCCCACACTTGATTGAATCAAACAATCAAATAATCACTATGATCCAAGACGCTATCTGTAAGCACACTTTACTTCCACTCTTTTCATACAACAATCAAAAGTTTGACGATCCTTATTGTGACGCATGCATTACTGAAGAAATTAGCACTGATTATTACAAGTGTGCCTCCGGTGATTTTATTTTCCACAAAGAATGTGTGGAGTCTCCACTTTTTATCAAACACCCCTCTTTTCCCTTTCTTTCTTTCCAGCTTTACAATACTGATCAGTGCATTATATATTATGAATGTATCATTTGTAATGCGGGAACGTATAAGATGGCTTACTATTGTTCTACCTTGAAAATAGTTATACATCAATATTGTGCGTTAAAACCAATACCCATTGTGATAAACCACTTGAAAAGG
This sequence comes from Iberis pinnata, assembly GCA_900406425.1. Lineage (NCBI taxonomy): Eukaryota > Viridiplantae > Streptophyta > Magnoliopsida > Brassicales > Brassicaceae > Iberis > Iberis pinnata. The sequence continues at coordinate 7,387 of OVBE01013897.1, read as the reverse complement.
CATCCCCACCCACTTACTTTTTTCCCTAGACAAGCTTCTTTACTCTGCAATGTTTGTGGTATCATTAAAGAATGGATCCCTACTTATGTATGTGCTCGATGTGACTTTGTTGCCCATCAAGATTGTATCTATTTTCCTTATGTTATAAGGATATCTCGTCACCAACATCGCATCTCTTTTACCTATTCTCTTCCATCCGGTAATTGGTTTTGCGGAGTTTGTCGCAAAAAAATTGACAACAATTATGGTGCCTACTCTTGCAACACTTGTGATGGTGGTTATTTTGTTCATACAAGATGTGCTTTGCGGAGAGATTTGTGGGATGGAGAAGAACTAGAAGGAGTACCTGAAGAACCTGAAATAGTTGTGGATCCGTTTCAAACAATAGCTGATGGAATAATACTTCACTTTTCTCATGTTCATAATCTGCAACTTGAGATAAGTAAAGTTTATGATGAAAAAAAGTATTGTCAAGCGTGCGTCCTTCCGATCTACGAAGGCACCTATTATTCATGTGTGAGTCATTGTGATTACATCTTACACGAATCATGTGCAAGCGCGCCGCTCAAAATATATAATCCATTGCATGCTCACTCGCTAACGCTAAATGTCGTCACTAGTGAATATAAATGTGGAACAGATTTGGAAGGTAAATTCAGTTGTCATGCTTGTCAGCGTTACAGTTGTGGTTTCGTCTATGAGAATGCATCAGAAGGTATAGGTTTCAAACTAGATTTACGGTGTGCTGCGGTTTCTGAACCTTTTGAATATCAAGGTCATCATCATCCCTTATTCCTAGCTTTAAGTCCAAAGGAAGAACTTACAGCTATATGTCAGATATGTGAAGGCAACGACTATCCACAACTTAAGAAATTAAATTGCATAGAATGCAATTATGTAATATGCTTCAAGTGTGCTACTTTACCATTTAAGGCAAGGTATAAGCACGATAAGCATTTCCTCACGTTTAAGAAAGAGGAAGAGGGGACAAGTGATGATGGTTCAGATTGGTGTGAAGCATGCGAGAAAAAAATAGGATATTCAGAAAAAGGTGGATTCTATGCTTGCGATGATTACTGTTGCACCACTCTTCATGTTGATTGTTTGCTTGGGAAATACCCTTATATGAAACCTGGTCAGACTTTAACATTTGATGGGGGAGTTATTACTATTCATCGCAACGATTCTTTGACTCGTCCATTGTGCTCTGTGTGTAAGAAACGATGTCGAAATAAAGTATTCTTCAAACGGAACGGTCAAACATGTTGTAATTTGTCGTGCATGAATTATCTTTGGTGACAGCTTTTAATTTTGACACTTTCATAAATATGTTGAGTATACTTTATTACTTCTAGAATATGTTTACTAGAAAACAATGCCGGAGATCCTTTGTTGTTGTGAGTTATTGAATTTGTTTTCATTTTTTTCTAGTATGGTTATGAATTTGGCAGTGGATATTGAAAATGATTTTCGTTGTTGTTTTGTTTTTTTCTGTTTAATCAACTTTTAATTTTATCTAATTCGGATGTAAAGTATCCGACCCGATCCGAAACCCGACAATTTTTGGATTTTTAATTACAAATCCAAACCGATCCGAACCTGGCACTATCCGAACCGTATCCGATCCGAAGCTTGAAAATGTTCAAACGGGTTCTATTAGCCTATATCCGAAAACCCGAACAAGCCGATCCGAATCCGAACGCCCAGCCTTACATGGAACCACTAGCATTTTTAATCTTCATATGATCAAAAAGCGCAGAAAAAATCTTGAAAATGGTGGGTTTCATGTGAAGGTTAAAAGTGTTAAAAATTGATATTGTGGAGAACTTTTATGCAATTTTCCCCTTTTATAATACTAGGATTTCACCCGCGTTACACGCGGTGTTACGTTTTTGAAAAATTATTTAATGTAATATAATATAATTTTTTGTACAATTATGTGTGTATTACTATATAATGAATAATTCTACAATGTCATATGTTTTAGTTTATTGTCATATCATAATAATTGTTGTCATATATATATATATATATATGACTACATAAGTTATTGACCAATATGTTTAGGACAATATTAAAAACCATGTATTTTAATTAAACATAAAATATAATATATATATATATATATATATATACATGAAATTTAACTACATGATTAATTTTGTATATTAAGTACTATTTAGTTAAAAAAATAAAAAATTTTATTACTATATTCAAGTTTCTAAGCACATAAAATTTTCTATTACCTATGCAATTAAAAATTTTAAAATATGTATTAACTATATCAAACTATTGCAATTTTCTACTTATATAAAAAATATAAAATTTAGATGTTTGATTTGTTAAAATTCATGATCTTAGATTAGAAGTAGCAATCTTTACTTGAAACACGTACACTATATTTTTATAAGTGATTTATATAATTAATGTATAATTTAAGTAATTATTATTAAATTGTTGTTCTATATTTTATGTACTTTCTATATATTTATATAGATATCAAAATCTTATTTAACTTGATCTACTTTATATATTATTTTGATGTCAGAATCATGATTTTAAAAGCACTGATCCTAAGTCGTTTATCATATTTTTATTGATTTCTTATTATTGAATACATCAAATTAAATTTACTACATAATTGATTTTATATATTATGGATTTTACATATGTTATAGAATTTTTTTCCTTGTTACCATTATTGGACTATGTGATAAACATATACTTAGCTTACTTAAATAATATTAGGGTTTATGTTAATTAAAATGGCTTGACTAATCAATTTATAATCTATCTAATTAATAAATTGATATATGTTCTTATTTTTTATATCACAAAAAATGAAATAATTTTAGAAACAATATGTAAATTGATAAAATGTCAATAATTCACTAAAAATGTATATAACCACATATAAACTTGATGGTAAAATTTATATTCATGATATTAATATTATAAAAATTATATCATAATTACCTTTGATGTAATGCACAAATATATAATGAAAGTCCATGTAACATTATAGTATAATATTAGATTTCTTATTTTTAGTTAATTTAAATATTTTTACTATTGTATTAGTTTAATAATTTTATTAAAATACAATTTTAATATTAACCTAAGTTATTAAAATATTAAAAAGAAATTTCAATAATATTTTTTATTGGCTTAGTTTTATCATATATATAATATAAATAAAAAATAAAAAGATAGTTGAGATAAAAAAATAAAAAGATAGTTGGTACAAAAATAATGGCATTCCATGTAAATGTTTACAAAATCAAGGTTTTTCTCAAATAATGCTTCCAAATTAATAGTAGAGATAGATGGAACATTGTGGATCAAAATAAATAAATAAAAACTGGAAGGAATATATCAAAGATATTATCATAAGATGAAACAATGTCATAGAGACAATATTAATATAATGACACTTTTAACTTGAAGAAGTTCATCATTTATTTGGTACAGAAATCACAGTGCAATGAAATGATACATATTTGAACTGAAGTTTAATCACAATGGCATAGGTGTCACTGAGCATGTATCTGGCTAGAGTCTGCAAAAATGTTTCCAAAGGGAAAGATAGATAAAGAAAAAGATGGGAGATTACTACTTGTGAAAAGATGATGATGGAGGAGATGATGAGAGACGGGCTTTTCGAGCTTTATCGGCTTTTTCCATGTAATCTTGGTGTGACCTATGCTTTGATCCTGAAACAAACCAACAATTAAACTTAAAGGGTAGCTCATGGACCAAATTAGAGAAAACCATTATGATGTAACAACAATTAAACTTAAAAGGGTAGAGAAAACCATTATGATGCAAGCCATTGAGATGTAACCAAACATATATATACTGTGTGGCTGTGTGCTATTGAATTGGTATTGAGGTTTTGTGAATTGTGATCATGAGAGGAAAAGCAGACAAACACGTTTCATATTTATGATCCTATTTTAGTCAGCTTTTAAACGGAACGGTCAAACATGTTGTCTACGCTAATTGGTTCTTTGTTCTGTTTCGGCTATCAGTTTTTTAACATCACTACTGTATTCCTACATTATAAGCTGATGTGATTTTACTTATGCACATAATTTGGAATCACCTCATTCATCTACCACTACTCTCACCACAATGACCCCACTTGCAGCCACATCAAAATCCACCACAACTAACAAAGAAAAATGGCTTCTTTTACAAATGAATCTTGTATTCAAGAACTTGCTTGTGATGGGAAAGTTTTTAGATTGTTACCATTTTGATGGATTTTACTCAACAAACTATGTTGTTCACAAGAATTCAACTATAACAAAAAAATTACTTGTAAGAAAATCTATAATGTATTAAGCAACACTTTACTTTTTCATTAATTTAAATAAAGTTAGTAAAAATTAAAATTAAAGTATCATTTTAATAATTGAAATTTATTTTGCTGAATATAATATACAAAGCAACACTTTACTTTTTCTTTAATTTAAATAATATGAAAATCTAGGATAAAGTATCATTTTGATATTTGAAATTTCTTTTTGTAAAGAAAAATATAATTGTACTAGTGAAATCAATATAAATTTATGATTTAAATACCGAAAAATTATAACTCACGTAAAAATTGAAATGAGTAAGAATTTTATAAGAGAAAAGATAAAAACCATAGATTTTGTGTAAAAATTCCCTAAAACATATGAGAAACAAATACAAAGTAGGATTCGTATTTATATATTTGTCAGTTTTACCCATAATTTTGTAAGTCTGTAACATACTTCTGTAAGTTTGTAATAGATTTTTGTAAATCTGCCAAGAAATAAGTCAAATAACATTTCTCTCTCCATTTCTCTTTCTCTCTCGAGATTGTGTGAAGTTGAGAGTAAGCGGCAGCGTACGGAGGCCCCACCTCCTTCTTCTGAGAACAACTACCGTGCACTGCGAAGCAAAGGAACACTGGTGAGCCAAACGCCAGCGAGCCTTCCGTGCATGCATCCAAACCGCAAACATCCAAACACTTGAGCTGGCACCGACATTAGAACCACCGTCAATAGCTTAAGGGTGAGAAGAAGTAGATCGGTGGCGATTCACGGCTGGTCTCGTCACGGCGATTTACAAAAGGAGCGGCGGTCTCTTGGGAGGAAGAGCCTCGAGATGGAAGAGATCCAGAACCCGGAGGTCCGCCGCGTGGTGCACTCGGAGGTGTGGAGACGTTTCCGGTTGGATTCGCATTTACACCTTATCCTTCGTTGTCTGCTTCCTCCCCCTATCACCGAAAACCTACTTATTCTCCCTAGATATGCCGCAGAAATTTCAGATATGTATCTTCTCCTTATCCAAAAGTGGTTGATGGTGGGCTCGGGTGTCTTGGGTGACTGAGTCTCGAAAACGCCGATGGGCTACCAGAGTCGGGTGATGGTTGCAGCCACGTCACCGGCAGCGGCGGAGGATGGGTTCTCCATCAACTGCCTAGGGTTGCTAGAGTTTCACTCTTGGGCCTGAGCCAGTTTGGGCTCTAGCAGGCCCATTTTGATTCTAATGTTAGTTTTGGGCTTTTGTGTCTTGGTTTTTTGGGGTTTGGGTTGATATGTATCAAGTGTTTATATTCTAGTGTAAAAACTTATATTCAATAGAAATTCCTTTATAAATAAATGTATGCCAAGAAATCTGTCAAACTTGTCGTATACTGAAATAAATATGTGATGTATGTCGCAGCTTACTCTATGTTCATCAAAGCTTGATGTAAATTTGTTAAAGACTGGTGTAAGTTTTGCATGTCTGCCACAAACTGTTGTAAAATTTATCGTAGATAAGTCTAACATTTTTTGTCATGTATGTCCCGTACTTTTGTAAGTTTGTGGGACTTTTTAAATTGCAAATTTTATTTTGATTTATTGCTTTTTTAGATTTCGCATGACTGTATGATAATATCACTATTTGTTTAGATAACATAGACTTACTAGAAAATGTAGATTTTCAATCTCAATCGACTTGATTAAATGAATGTGATTTACAATATATTTATACACCTCAATACACAACTATAAAATCAATACAAATCATAACAAATTATATTCTGCCATATCTTCAATAACCATATAGTTACTCTAATACTCCCCCTCAAGATGGAGAGTGAAGATCTTGAACTCCCAGCTTGAAAATGTAAGAAACTGATCGCGCGGCATTTCTTACCGCATGACAAGTGTACCATCAGTTACGGCATCTCTTACCGCATGACAATCCGACTCAATATGTTTTGTTCTCTCGTGAAAGACCGGGTTCGCAACGATGTGAAGAGCTGCCTTACTGTCACAAAACATCTTTCTCGGGGCAGAAACGTCAACACCAACGTCCTCAAATAGCTTGTGAATCCACTTAATATGCGTAATGCCACGACCATAGCCTGATACTCTGCCTCTGCAGAAGAATGAGACATTATATTCTGCTTCTTTGTTTTCAATAAGTGAATCACCAAACAATACAACAAATGCACTAAGAGACCGACGAGTCAAAGGACACGGAGCCCAGTCGGAATCAAAATACACAGTTAACGACAAATCAGAGAAGGAAAACAACATAATACCTTGACCCGAACAACCTTTAATATAAAACAAGAGAAAAATGATGAGAGTTTATGAGATTTGAGAGGTTTAGGTTTTGAGAGATTTTCCTAAATCTAATAAAGAAGAGTTATTTCTTTAAATATAAGTCTTATCATCCAACAATTGGTATCAGAGCTTAAGGTGAAGTTCTGCACGAGTTTTGCACGAAACAAATTCTGCACGAGATTTGCACGAGATTTGCACGAAACGAATTCTGCACGAGATTTGCACGAACAAATTCTGCACGAGATTTGCACGAAACAAATTCTGCACAGAATTTTCACGAAACGACTCTGCACAGAGTTTGCACGAGATCTATCAGAATCTTAGAGATATAAAGGAGAGTTATTCCTTTACTCAATAAGAGAGTTATTCTTATTTTTTTTTGTGTTGATTATACGTTGTTAATCAATAATCAGAGCTTAAGGTGAAGTCTCGACTTAAAGAGACTCACGTAACCAAGCATGGGTGACGTGAGTAACACACATAATTGTGTATGGGAAGCGATTATGGCAAAACATTCAGTAGCAATGGCGGACGTTGTTCAATACGGCCTCAAGCGGATGGTCAACGAACTTGATGATTTTAAACATAGAGAATTCTTCACGAGTGCAGAGTTTGCAGAGATTCTCATGCAGCATATTGATGAGCTAGAGTATTGGATAAAGTGGTTGAGCCCACTCAAAGAATATTTTTCAATTTATATTGACTACGAGGTTCATCGTGATGAGCTCCGAAGCTTACGAACAAAGGCGGTATCACGACAGTTTGATAGAAAGAAGAAGAAATCGAGTTATGAT
>OVBE01013896.1:0-12388 GCA_900406425.1 Iberis pinnata | reverse complement strand
CCTGCAGCGAAACGAGATCGATCCCACTCAACAGTCTCGGGATCGATCTCAACTCAGCGTGGATTGATCTCAGCTCACTCGAGATCGATCCTGCAACGAACCTAGATCGATCCCATGAAATCCTGCAACGAACCTGGATCGATCCCAGGCAGCTCTGCAACGAAATAATTCGATTATGCAGTCTTAGTTCCAACGTTTCTGGTGAAGTCTCGAACAAAGCCAAGGAAGTACACAAAGACAAACCAAGACTAAGAAGAAGGCTCATGAGATCGATCTCACTTGTGTCGGGATAGATCTCAGGTATTCACCGCCAGGATCGATCCCAACCGTAGCTGAAGTTTAGACGCAACAAAGCTGGATCGATCCCAAGCAAGCACCCCTTAGTCCAGATTGATCATCCACTCAACCACCCGAAGGCAAACACGCTCTGACCCAACCAACTCGAATCCGGATACCACCTGAAGCAAGGCCCAAGATCCAAGACAATGATTAGCATTTTGTCTGTAGTGCGAATTAGGGCTTTTCTCTGAACACTATAAAATCCTTAATTCGCCTCCATTTGCACAAGCTTAGTTTTTCTTTCCTTTTTAGTTTTTAGTCTTAAGTTTTATTTTTCTTTGTTGTTCTTCATGTTCTTGGTGTAAAAACCAGATTTCTTTTAAGTTTCAAGTTAATCTACTGTTTTTATTTCATTTCCTTGCTTAGCTTTAGGTTGGTCTTTAGTTTTTGCATCTTGATTTTCGTTTTAAGTTTTAGGCTTCTCTTTTAAGTTTGAATTTTCGTTTATGTTCTTCATTTATGGGTTTGTGTTCTTACTGTTCATCCTCGATCTTCATGTTTAAGTTTGCATTTTTGTTTCCTGTTTCTTCTGCTTCTACTCCCATGAGTAGTGAGTTGTCACCAAGTTCCTGAGGTTGGGGGTAGACAATGGTTGATTTTCTGGGTTTGCTTGGGTACCTAAGTTGTTTGTTGTTAGATCCCTTCTGGACCTTCCCAGCTTAATGCTGACTAAACTCTTACCCGAGAGGGATAGAGGCCCGCCGTTAGGCCCGCCGTTAATCCCTGCTACACCGAGAGGTGAGTATTTGCAGGTGACCGGACCGAGGGGGTTGGAGAGATTTGTTTCCCCTTCTCTGTGAATAGTCGTGGGAAACGAGTTAGCAAGGGTAGTAGATGTTAATGCCTGCTAGGTAGTCATGGTCTATGACGACAGTTGATTCTATGATTATCTTGCTTGAGATTGGTTGCCAAGACATTGGAATTGATTGTTAGTTGAGCTACTGTCTAGGAGTCAGCTCATTGTTTGAGGTATGTTAGGTACCTAGGTAGCCCAGGATGGATAACCAAGTCAGTTACCTTTTGTCCTCAGGAATGACCTTACCATTGATTGCACGTTTTTACCTTTCTTGCATTTGCTCTGTTTTGCATCCAAAGTGTTTACAACATTTCTCTGTTTTATGCATTTTTACTTTCGTTGCACCTAGGACCCTTAGCACCCAAACTCTTTTTAATACCAGCTTGACTTTAAAGCATCCAACACATTCTCACTACTTAGTGCTTTCCCATTATGGATTGACATAAAAGCCCATACTACAACGTGGGTTGATTGATAGCCCTTTATAAGACCAAAATCCTACTATCACATCCCCCATCATCAACTGTAACAAAAACAAAACGCATACTTAACCCTTAGTTTATAAATTAATAGGCTAAAATAAATACTTTAAAAACTGAATCATGAGTCTGATTTGGTGCTATACAGTAGCCATCATATAGAAGACGAACAGAGTCATAATATAGGTTTTTCTTTTTGCAATATCGAACCATCAGTTTCTTCAGATGTGTATGAACACTTAAGCTAAATATATCTTCAATTCCCGGATTCACATTTTTAAACACTTAAGCTAAATGTTATTTAGGTTAAATAAATTTGGGTAAAAAAAGACAAAGTATACCTCCTGGTCGATAAGTTTGAGAATCATTCTATTCTCCTGTTTCGATTCGGGTGTCTGTGATCTCCTCGAGATACAAGATTATGAGTTGTACTCGAAGAACTCATGATTTGAAATGGTTTGAAGATATATTTTAGAGAGATAGAAAAACTTTAAGTGTGAAAGATACACTATGGATAAACAATCATTTATCTATGTTTATACTCTAAAACTTATATCTTAAGCTTATATCATAAATCTTATAATATATGTATCTACAAAACCCTAAACCATAAAAACTATAAATCTTAAACCCTAAAAAACTTAAGTTTTTTTAATAAAAAATGATTAGAGATTGCTATATAAATGAAGTTTTATAAATTAATTTGATATATAAATCTATGTTTTATAAATTAGTTTCTAAATCCAAGAGACTTTTTTTAATTATAAACCAATAAAATACATTTAAATAATAAAAAAATTTTATTGGTCAATTTATAAAAACAAAGATTACTCTTTGTTTTATTATTAACCGTTGATATATTTAAATCAATGGTAGATATTAAATTCTTCTTTTTTTGTTATTGGATTTAGTTTTTAAGTGGTTTTAATGTATTTGGTTTTTAAAGGGTTTTAGTGAATTTCTCGTGATTCACGTAGAATACCGATGATTTTCAAGTATTTTATGGTATTGTATTTTAAGTGATTGTTCTAGATTTTTTTATATTTTTAAAAACCATCTAGATTTCGTATCTTAATAAAAAATTATTATACATTAAAACAATTAAAAAAAAAGAAGCTAATTGTGCTTTACTCTTCTACATCGGCATTCAGTTACCAGTCTTTTTCACCACCCTTATGTTTATCGCTAGTATTTCTCTTTTTTTTTTTTTGTTACCATCATAAAAGATTCAATTTGGCAACAAAAAATCAATCACCAAGACGTTATTGTTCTTATTATCTATAGTGATTCAACGTCATCCTATTCTGGAATATATCATTTTACAATTTCTCTTTGCCAAATTTTAAAACCTACAAATCGATGGAGTCACAACTAAAAAAATCTTTGATAACGTTTAGTTTTAAATTTTGTCGTCTGCAGATGTGAAAAATAAACAAAAAGCCAATTTGTTATTTTGAGTTGTTTTAATACAAAATACGTTGGAATACCAACGTTTTCAATCAAATTTGGTTTGTTCATCTTTTAGTTAAGGAAACACACTCAAATCCATTAAAACTCAAAATCAACCAAATACAATAAAAATTGAATAACAGATGATTTTAATGTAATTCAAAACACATCATTAAAATACCTAATTCAATAGTGGTGTGTTTTATTGTACTTTTTTCCAAATACACAATTGAATAACACTATAATTGCTTACGGATTCAAAATACATCCAATTACTTTAAAATACATAATTCAATAACCCATGTAAGTCTAAACTCAAACCCTGTCTCTCTCTCTCCAACAACTCGTTCATTGCTGTTTCGTCTCTCCTCCCACCTCCTTCATTGTTTTTCTCATTTTCAGATTTGATGAGCTTTAGTTGTGAGTTTTAGCCGCATGACTCATTGGAGTTTCATATTTCTCCTCTTTCCCCTCCTTTGGTTTTTTTGTTTGTTTGAGGTCTCCTTCTTCTTTCGAATTCAAAGATCTATTGATATAAGTTAAATTATTTGATGGTAGAGATGGAGAGAGATACTTGAGTTCCTCAGTATTTCTCATTTAGCTTAGAGAATCAGATTAAACCGAGACACCAAGCTTGTGCAGTGAAAGGAGTTAGATTCCCATTGCCTGTGATGTTGAAGACGAATGAAGCTGGGTTTCGAGATAGATTGGAGGTATGTTGCGATTCTTCTACACCATTGAAGACCTCACCTTCCTACCATAGAAAAGATTTTTGATTTACAGAGTTTGCTAAGTGGTGAGAGTTTCTTGATTTCTTCGTCCGTTAAAATTGTGATAACTCTGTTTAAATCGATGGGATTGTTTTTTTTAGGTACATTTTTTATCGAGTGATTTTGAAGAACTTAAAGAATGAAGAAACATGTCTCCGACTACATGTTGTGTGTGTGAGAGAGAGAAAAATTCTTGATAGGAGAAAGAATGTTTCATTTACAGTGGATGATATTGGTCTTATAGTTGTGACTCTGAGCAATGTGGTTCGAGATATTGGTCATAGTTGATTCTAAGATTAGTTTGAAATCTGAGACAGTGGCAACAGAAGGAGATGAATGTGCAAAAGAATGCAGAGCAAAGTTGTAGATTATGGTGAGTAAAACTAATTTTTCTCATTCTTATAGAAATTAGAATGTGAAATATAATTGGTTTGGTAGATTGCAGGTGGTGATGGTACTGTTGGTTGGGTTCTTGCATGTCTTGGAGAGCTTAATAAAGAAGGGAAATTACAGATTTCTCATGTTGGTGTTATCTCTCTTGGTACTGGAACGATCTCTCAAGGAGTTTTGGTTGGGTGAGAGTCTTTGTTCTCTCTTATGTTGTGACGTCAAGACTCTTACTAAATTGAGAATTGAGATAGAGGAGGATGTTGTCATGAAGAGCAATTGTCTGATGATGAACGTTTTTGTATTAGGAATGATTATGATGGAATTATTGTTGCAGTTTAGTTGTATTAGTTGTGTAGATTTGGAAGATTAGTTGAGAATTGAGTTTTTTTTTTTTTGCCTTTTTAATATTTTGTTTGTTATTGAAATATTAATTTGAATAATTTTTATTTTTCAAGTTTTAGTTTTTGTATTATTTAATAATCAAAATATAAAATTAAATTTGTCAATAACGAAATGAAACAATTACATATAAAAATATAAAACTGCTATGAAATATTAGAAATTGCTATTGATAGAAGGCGACAATAATAATTAAAGATTGTTATAGTAAAATACATAGTTAAAAAGTTATAATATCATTTTCACGACGCTATAATAAATAATTATAATTGCATAAAATAAATCGCTATTACTAATAAAATATCAATAGCACATATCGAAAGCGCTATGTAAGGTCCCATACCTATTATCACTGGCGATGCTGGAGTGCTTTCTACACCGCTATGGTATCTTCTTATAGCGATTTTCGGGTGCTAACAATACCCTTATTTCTTGTAGTGAGTAGATATGTTTGAGTAGTTTAGACCGGATTGTTTGACATGTCTTTTTTGTATATCACATATTTTAAGTTTATTTAGTATGTATAACTCAGTCAAAAAGTAAAAAACATAACTCAACCATTATTTATTTACAAAGTAGTCTTTAAAGTAGCTTTTAACTCATCGTTAATGTATCTGTTTCCCAGTCGTAAAATGAAAAATAACCCAACCCTTTAGATTACTTTGCGTTCCATAACTCAGCTATCAAGAAATATAAATTGCGACGTCTTGTGTTTCCATATATTAGGCGTGTAATACGAAGATGCAGGAATACGAAAATAGTGACTCTTCAATTTATGTTTAAAAATATTAACTTACATACACGATTCTCTCTCTATTTATATCCCTGTTTCTCTCTTTATTTGCTTACAAATTCTCAATCTCTCTCTTATTCTATCTCAGATTTTTCTCTCTTCTCTTCCCCTTTCTCTCTTACGCTTTTGATATTCTTCACAAAAATTACGCATGCACTATATCTCTTTCGATTTCGATTTTGCTCACAAACATTACGCATGCAATCCGCTTCCCTCCTGCTTATCCTATGCAACCACCAAAGAGACACCAAATCTCCTAATGTTGATTGTAATATTGGCTATTTATCCTATGCAACCACAAAATGGTAATTTCAGTTATGGTAAATTAATGTGGTAAATTTACTTTTATGTTATGTTATATTGGTTGCAATTTGTTCTAATTGCTTCTTCTTGTTATTTTCCCCTGCCACTTCAATGGGATAGTGGGAAAACTCATTATGTTCCCTCTTGTAGATCAATTGGTTTACACCCCACACAGAATTGAGTACGTAAGTAATCCGCTTCCCTTCTGCTTATCATGTGCAACCACTAAAGGTGCACCAAATATCCCACTGGTTGTTTGGCTCGATGTTACTGGCCGCCCGATAATTTTTTTGGTGCGTATGTGACTCACCCAAAACCTGGAAAAGTCTTCAGTCCTTCCATTGCTGATGTATATGCATTTCTTGAATGACTATGTAATTTTCATTCTTGTAATTCTAAAATTTGAATATAATTTCTTTTTTAAAATAGTGAATCAGTTGTAAAAGTTGATGAGGTTGAGTCTGAAGATTACTCAACTGCTTTATTGAATCAGTCAAAGATTGTGAATCTAGACTTTAAACCTTACATGTTCTGGTCAAGTCAACTTGTTAGAGTTCACAACAAAGGTTGTTTAGAACACTTACAAGTTGACTTGATTTGAACATGTAAGTTTTAAAGTCTAAATTTACAATCTTCGACTGATTCACTAAAGTAGTACCTGAGTAACTTCAGACTCAATATCATTAACTTTTATAACCGAGTCACTATTTTTTACTTCATACAGTATTGGTGTGTTGTAATAATAACTCAGGCTCTATGTTATTCATAATCATAATTGTTATTACTCGCTCGTCAGACATTAAAATCCATAACTCAGTCGTACTCAAGCATAGTAAATTCTTACCACGAAGATAACTCAACCATAAGGTAAACATGACACATTCGTAAAGTAAGAAAGACTCATACATATAGAAAACATAACTCATTCGTATAATAAGCATCGCTCGACCGTAAAGTAAGCATAACTCATTTATGACTCTTTGATTAAACATGACTAAGTTGTAAAGAGGTTTGACTCAGTCATAAAGTAAAATAAACATAAGTCAGACGTACACAAAGGATAACTCAGCCGTAACGTTCATTCAAATTTCATAACTTAGACAAACATTAAAAATAACTTAGTTGTGTCGTTTCTTACTGTATCGTTTATTATTGTCAAAGACAATAATAATAACCTAGCTGAATGATAAACAATAACTAATCTGTTTCATATATTAACTGTGTATAATACGACTGAGCACTAATATCGAGAAATTTTTATAACAGAGGAAAATGTTTTATTTTGACGCAGCTATGATGTGATATTACGATACCGAGGTCAAACCCTAGATGATGTCTACTATGTCATAGTATTACGCAACTATGATGTGATATTATGATACCGAGGTCAAACCCTAGATGATGTCTATTGTGTCATATTACGCAACTATTATGTCATAATACAAGGCTATGATGTCTTATTACGTTACCAAGGTAAAAAAAAAAATGGAAGAGGCGGGAATACGAAAAATCGTCTCTTTGATTAATATTCAAAATATTTGACATAACTAAAGCATTCCAATCGGTAAATCACTCGTCAAAAGTAACTCAGCCTTATTGAAATCATGACTCGGCTATAGTTAAACGAGAACTCAGACTATAAAAATATTTTTAATCAGTAACTTATTCGTAAATAGTAACTCAACCATAGATAAACCAGAACTCAGTCATAGTTAAACCATAACTCAATTGTATCACAAAAAAATTTAAATTCATAAATCAGTTTACATCAGACAAGTTGTCACATTATGCCCACTCTTTCTACAACGAGAACATGTGTGTTCTTTCCTTGGACGTTTCTTCTCAAGTGAAACTTTAAAACCATTTTTCATCCTTTTATTAGGCCTTCCTGGTTGTTGACGAATAAACGGGGGCAGGCAAGCTTTCCACGTTTTTTGGAACTTGATGCGTTGAATCAAACGGCATAACCGATTGAGCGTATGCGTTAATCAAATAAACGTTGTAATAGTAATAACTACACAGGGTTATACAAGAAACTTTCATGTACTCGGCAGCTGCGATTGCGTGCGCACATGGTAATTTCTCATGTTCAAAACGCTTGCATGTGCAAGTTCTCGCAGTCAAGTTAACAACATGCAAAGACTGCCCATATTTAACTTCAGTGCAATCAGTATCAATCAATTGTACCGTAAACAGTTTGGTGGCATCAACGCGACCCTATTATTAATTATCAATACTGAATAAAAAACGTTACGGCTTAATTATGATTTTATATGGCATATATATGAACTGTGACGGCTGACTTAGTAATTGTGACGGTTGACTTACTTGTAGTAGTTTTTCGACACCACGGGTAAGTGTGGTTTGTTGCGAAAAAGCATCCTCTCTCCATTCAACAAACCATCTGGTCATCATATCCCGTATCGATTCTAATAGTCGAACAATGTTAATACCTCTAACATTTGACAGTGTTCAGTTCATTGATTCCACTATGTTCGTAGTCATCAAATTGTAACTTTCACCCGGAAAATTGACACGCGTCCACAGTCGGACATCAACTCTTTGGAGGTAGCCATGAAATTCATGATTAGTCGCTTGAATCTCCTCGAAAATCGCATTAAAATCAGACATCCTAAAATATTTTGCTGCTTTCGTCACCAGACGAAAAACATATTTTCCTTTATATCATCTCAAACGGTTTTTATACGCATTCCCAATTGCTTTCCCTATCGACTAATGCCTATATGAGATTATCGCAAGATCCTTCTCGTGGGATCTTGCTAAGGATCTTGCTATATAAATAATAGAAAAATGATTTTGCCTTTACCTCTTGTGCTTCCGTTTTGCAGCAGCCGTGCAAGCGATTCGATGCAGCCATAATCTGTAATGACATTCTCTTGCGCAATAACGTTTTTGGATCTACGAAGCTTTTACAAATGCAGGACAGCACCATGAGCTAAATTTTGTATGAGAATTGATAAGTGGCTTTGTTTGCTTCCATTGAAGCTCTTGTTTTTAGAACTGACGCAGGAGACATATGTGGTGAATCTAGGAACTCTGACTCATGAGTTGTGCACCAAAGCATCATCAAGTTTCTAAGAGCCTTAATGGGAACAATATACGATCCAGTCCAGAAGCTTTTGTCTTGTTATTGGACACATACAATGGTTTTCACAATCCATCTAACAATGGAGCTTCATCAAATCAAGAGAGATTGAATAAAACAAAATCCTTTATTACTGTTCTAACAGTGTCCCTTTATCTCTTGCGCAATCAAACATTTCCTCTGTTTCTTCACGTTCACGATACTCCATTCAAATCCATCTTCTTTACATATGAATAACAAAATCATGCAATACCTTTTGATATCCGCAAATCCATTAATCACCGAACTTGTAAGCTCCAAATCACACTCGTAATTCATGATCTACACTTCCAGAAAATCGATTTCAGCTCTGCAGCTGTTCAAATCCTTAATCCACAATTTCTCTGTAAGAAAGTATTTTAATTCACAGTATCTGGCAGTTCTCAAATCGGTAGAGAAAGGAATAGAATATGTTCCATAACTTTTCGTCGATTCACTTCATTGTTTGTGCAAGAGCTCGATTTGTTCTCTAATGTTGTCGCTTAGTTAGGGTTTCCAAACATCGACTTCTATTTTGCTTTTTTTTTCCTTTAATAAACAAAAGTTGAGTAGAATTGCATTATATATTATAAATCGATGTTATTTGTTGTAAAAATTATATGTTAATTTATGTGGTAAGTTTGATATAAAAGTATGAGTTAATATTTATTTTAGTGCAAGTGACTGATATATTTTTTATGAATAAATTGCAGAATGTGTTATTATTATTTTTAATGCAAATGATTGGTAACTTTTCTGATGTATGAATTGCAGAATGTGTTATTTAAATAAATTAACAAAATTATATAACTAAAAATACTAACTAAATATAAAAACTAAGAAATAAATTAATAAAATTATATAACTAAAAATACTAACTGAATATAAAAGCTAAGAAATGTATTTGAGAAATGTTTTATTTTTTAACTAAGAATGTATATGAGAGCTATTTAAATTTTTAACTAAGAACATATATTAAAAAATTTTGAAGCATTTAAATAGATTTCTAAAAAGTTTAATTTTTTGACATTCAGGAATTAATTAACAATTTTTTTTTCAAAAATCATGAAACGTTAGCAATTTCTTTTTTTGGAATTATTGGTAATGTGTAAAATAATGAATACATATTAAAAAAAAAGAACAAGAAAAAACCAAGAATTTTTTTGTTCAAGTCTAGAGAAATTTTTTTATTTACTTTAACTTCTAACTTATCCCATTTCTCTTGCTCTTGCATAAAGCTTTGAATTACCAATTTAACAAAGAACATAAGTCAAAATAATAAATCAACTATAGTTCACTATAACTCAAACTAAATGTTTGATTATTGATTGGTAACATTTTTTATTTAACTTTGATGTATACCCTTATCTCAAGATAAATCAACCACAACTCATATCACCAACCAAATTACCTATTTTTAAACTAAGGTAAACTTCCGTTAATAAAAAAAGATGGCGTGTCAATCGATATCTAGTTTTAGGGTTATCAATAACACGTTTTGTTATTTTAAGGTTGAAAGTGCTAGTATTTTTCATGTGAAGATTAAAAGTGTTAGAAAGTTATATTTTTAAAGTTTTTGATGCGATTTTTCCTAATAAAATATAAACTTTGAGACAAATATCTAGAATATAGTAGGAGTGTTTAATTGGGATAACAGTTGAGTCTCTTCACTTTTGTAATTTTTTTGTTTGGTTTGGATACTTCGGTTTTTGGTTTTTATCAAAAATTCATATATATGTTATATTGTATATATACATTTAAAATTTTAGTTGACATGTGAAAATTTTAATTTATTAGTAAATCATTTTTGTACATACTTTTTGTAAAAGATGTGATAAATGCATTACTCCGTAAGTTAAAAAAAACAAAAAAATATAATAATTTTCTAAGAGACGGGAGAAGTTATAAAATAATAAATAAAACCAAAACTTATAGTGATAAAAAAACACATAAACTATTGGTCTTTCTCATATTAATGTCAATCACCACTATTTATTCCCCACATAAAACTATGTCTATTTAAAATGAAAAATGATCAATAGTTTCAATTCAGTTGATTTTCTTGGAAATTGATTTTTCTTAGTCAACTGTAAATCCATGTAGTTTATTTCATTATAATATATATATATACATATATATATATATTATCTATATAAAAATTAAAAATTTGTTTTTTTTTGTTTAATCGATTTTCTCGTTTAATATATGTACTATATCCATGAATTTTATAAATATATATCCAAAATATTTATATAGTTTTTCAAGACCATACCGAATCGCATCATTCAATTTGTTTCAATTTTACCGTAGTAGACACCCCTAAAATCGAGAGTATTCAATTAATTTATTTTCATTCTCAATCATTTTTATGTAAACTAAAGAATTTTAAATATTTATAGTTTATCAAA
Organism: Iberis pinnata; assembly: GCA_900406425.1. Lineage (NCBI taxonomy): Eukaryota > Viridiplantae > Streptophyta > Magnoliopsida > Brassicales > Brassicaceae > Iberis > Iberis pinnata. The sequence continues at coordinate 1,138 of OVBE01013896.1, read as the reverse complement.
TTTCAGTAATTCTAATAGATAAACAATTTTTAATTTTTTCTTTTTTAATAATATTATCGTAATTTTGAATTTGTCTATTATTTAATATATTTTGTAGCCATTTTTTGTTTTTTTTATTGTTTTACTATATATTTTCATTATTTTATATTTATATTTTTTATTTTTTTGAGTTTTTGGTAATTTTTCTGAATGTTTTGTAACTACTTTTTACCTATTTTCTCGTTTTAATTTATAAATATTATAGCAAAATAATAATTTTGGTTGAAATGTTAAATAGATTAAGAAAAAATAAATGTAATAGTAATACTTACATAGCCAGCATGTGTAACCAAGATAGGGAGAATATAAGATGAAACAAAGAGCTGAGAAGTGTTGGGCTGGTGCGTATGCGTGTGAGTGGATGCTGGATTGCCTCGCTAAAATTTAATTCTAGAAAATTTTGTGGGGAAAGACTAGAGTTAGAAAAAAAGAGTACAATCCAAGCACCCGACATAGAAACAACTAGGAAGGATGGCGAGAAGTGGACCCGCCATGATGTGAAAGCCAACGGTGTGGAAGCTAATAGAAGCGCGAGTCCAGGCCATAGGTGAGGCTCGTAATACGATCGACAATGGTGCTGATAACGAAGCTGCATAAATGAGAGGTAGGACGACGGGAACCACCATGGCAACGATTGTTCCGTTCACGCCAAAGATGGTAAAGCACTGCTTGGAAAGAGAGCTTGAGGAAGACCCGATCTAAAGGGATGTAGGCTGGCCGACGGAGGGAGAAAAGTGTTCGGTTCTAGTCCGGAGTCAACCTTTGACGAAGAATCGGTTCCACTAGAGCAGACCAGACCGTAAAGGAGTAGGGACATGCGAAGAAGAGATGATCTCTGGTTTCATCTGGTTCCCCACAAAGAACACAAGGCTGAATGATTCCCCAAGCACGCATACGCCGACCGGTGGATAGCCTTTTAAGCACTGCAAGCCACAAAATAAACGCGTAATGGAGAATAGATTGAGAGAACCTAATCGTAAAGAACCAAAATTGCTTAGGGTTAGGGGAACAAATCTGTTTCCATGTTGCAGAGGAGGAGAAATGCGGTTTGTAAACATCAGGACCGTGGCGCCAAAGAACTATGTCAGGACCCGAGGCC
>OVBE01013895.1:0-12389 GCA_900406425.1 Iberis pinnata | reverse complement strand
TTAAAAGAGGATCAAACCAACATGCCTTAAAGATCAAGTTATTTGGAGATATTGAAACGGAAATATCATCATGGAATCTTCAATGATATTGTAGCCATGAATTAAAAATTTCCAACAAGCTAAAAATCACCTTAAACGCTCTAGAGAATTGTAAGATATGAGTCGGCAAAGTTGTAGCCCGCTAGATTCAAAGCTCCAAATTGTCCGTCCAAAAGATGCATCTTTTACACCACTTTCCACTGCGAATTAGGAGAAGACTTATTCATAGAATTTGTATCATTTTGAGTCATCTTTCCAAAGAGCTATCGCACGACATCATAGCTTCAAATATGAGAGAGATATGGACCATGTACTGAAGGTGTATCTAGCAGCATTCGCGGCATAAGCCAAAGAGGGCTATAGCAGTTTGCACAAACCGCTATGGCAAAGCGCTACAGACCATAAAAAATTCCAGGGAGCTATAACAGGGAGTGGTAGCGGTTTATCCAAACCGCTATCGGGTCAAATGAGCCAAAAAGTCAACATTTTCACTTATTTTCCAAGTTTTTAACCCATTTTTCAATTGGGTTATGCTTTATCATCTTATTTTTAATCTCTTTTTCTCTTAAGAACTTTGTAATCACATTAGGAATCTTGTGCTTATTTGAGTTTAATTTTTTTCTTTGATTGCTTCTTTTCTTCTCAAATCTACTTCTAACCATGATTCAACACATATCTAATCTTGGATTTTGTGTTTTCTCAATGATTAGTGAGTAGTTCTTTACTAAGCAAATGAGTTAGGTAGATTAGGGTGATTAGATGGTTGATCTTGATGTTTAGGGCTTAGAGAACTTATATCCTCATTCCTTAGGTGTTCTTAATGCTAGATTTGTCTTGGCCATTCAAGTTTAGATCATAGGTATTTTATTGCCTGAAAGGTGTTCGATGAAATGCTTGAACCAACTATTGAATGCTAAATGAGGTATAACCAAGAGATTGTGTTAGTTATTTTAGTGGTTGATCATGGATTAGAACTTAAGGCTTCTTGATTATGTAATTATCCAAGAGATTGTTTTAGTTGCATGATTAGGAAAGAGATTAGTGCCATGAGAGTGGATTAGTCTAATTAAGAGAATCTTAGACCAAGGGTTAGCATTGAATGATAGTATAAAGCATCATGAGATAGCATTTGATCACTCAAGTCAATAACATTTTCTCATTTGTTTAGGCTTTTTAATCTTGATTTACACTTTAATCTTTTGTTGACTTTTGCTTAATCTTGTTGACTTTTATATTGTTGACATTTTGTTGACTTTTGGAATTATGCATGATTAAGTGTTCCAAAACCATCTAAATATTATTAGCTTAGACTACACATGATTCTCCTAAGTTTTAGTGTGTTAATTGCTCCCGATTTGGATTAATTCCTAAGTACTTCAATGACATTTGAGTATTGCTTAGGATACTTGATTATATAAGAACCTCAAATTCTTGTTTATAATTCATCCTTCTAACTTCCCTGCCATTATTTAATCTGCCTTACGGGTTGGACCTTTATTCATAATTAGTTAACCCACCGTCTGGATCATATATGGGTTTGTTGGAAAGAGGGGGTTGTTGTCACTCCTCTTTTAATCACTTCTCAAGTTATCACAGTTCTAGCTACTCTTGAAATTGGGGACACTTTAATAATTTATTGTGTTTACGCCTCTAATTTTTAGGCTGAGCGAACGCAGCTTTGGACAGCTCTTTGCCAGAGTCGGTACCTATACGGTTCTCGTCCTGTTCTCTGGCTAGTCATGGGTGATTTCATTGAAGTACTAGCCACCTCAGACCTTTCCATTCTTGGCTCCCTTTCTTGGCAGCTTGGGATGAACCAATTTCAGGATTTTGTCCATACCTGCGATCTCACTGACCTAGAGTATATTGGACCTCACTTCACCTGGTGTAATCATCAAACCGATAACCCTATTTTTAAAAAGCTAGATCGTGCTCTAATAAATGACACATGGAAAAAAATATATCCACATGCTTATGCTACTTTCGAAGCAAATGACATCTATGATCATTCCCGTTGTGCCGTTAACTTCGCTTCTCCTATCACTCTTACTCGTAATCCCTTTAAATTTAACAAAACTGGATTGATGACTCCTCGTTTTATGATATTCTCAGGTCACATTGGCGTCATGATACGCCCTTTGTTCACTCTCGCCTTGAATTGCGTTTTCTTCATGTCTGGATCAAATCCTTGAAAGCTCCTCTTTGTCGGCTCAATACAACAAAGTACGGTGACTTGAAAGCCCGTACACGTAGGGCCTTCGACCATCTTCTTCATTATCAAGCCCAAGCTTTATTACACGCTTTGGAGCAAACATTTCAGGCAGAGCATGATGCGGCTCACTTATGGCGCTCTCTAGCGGCTTGGGAGAAGAGACTATACTAGCAAAAATCCCGTATCAATTGGTTGAAACATGTTGATCATAATACTGCTTTTTTCACCGTATTGTAGGTGCCCGGGCATCGATAATATTAAGAGGCTGGTCCTTCCAAATGGTGAAGCTCTCAGCAATATCCAGGAGATAAAATCCGCAGCGGTTTCTCACTTTAAAGATTTGCTTTAGGACCGACATGATATCACGCCAATCTCCCCAGATACCTTGTCAACGTTACCCACATATCGCTGTTCACGAGAGGCTATGTCATCTTTAGTAGCTCTAGTTCTTGCTCCAGAGATCCAATATGTGATGTTGTCAATGCCTTTTAATAAGGCTCCAGGCCCAGATGGTTACACTTTGGAGTTCTACAAAGATGCTTGGCCTATCATTGGCAATGAATTTATTACAACAGTTCAATCTTTCTTCATTTATGGTTTCATTCCAGCGGGTATCATTGCCACTCTAGTCTCACTCATCCCCAAGTGCAACAACCCTCAGACCATCAAGGATTACATGCTCATCTCATGTTGTAGTGTCATCTACAAAGTCATATCGAATATTCTAGCCAATCGCCTCAAACTCTACCTTCCTACGTTAATTGAGCCAAACCAGAGTGCCTTCATCCAGGATCGACTGCTTCTTGAAAATGTCCTCCTTGCCACAGAAGTAGTAAAGGACTACCACAAGACAACCATCTCTCCTCATTTCACGCTTAAATTGGATATTTCAAAAGCTTTTGATACCATTGACTAGCGTTTCATAGTATCAGTTTTGCAGGTGATGGGGTTTATCCACATGATACACCTATGTTTATCCACGGCTACCTTCTTGATTGTAGTCAATGGCGATCCAGCTGGCTACTTTCCAAGTCGCAGAGGCATCAGACAAAGCTGTGCTCTTTACCTCTATCTCTATATTATTGCCACTAATGTTTTATCGTTATTGCTAAATCAGGCGGCTGTTTCTAGATCGTTTGGTTATCATCCTCACTGTGCCGCCATTGGCTTAACCCATCTTTGTTTTGCAGATGACATCTTAATCTTTTCTGATAGCACTCAGTCTTCGCTTCAGGGGATCTTAAATGTCTTAGACACTTTCGGCAACTCATCTGGGCTTCGGCTTAACCTATCAAAATCGTCTATATATCTACCAGGAAGTCCCTAACCAGAACTTTGCCAATTCCTCTGATACTGGTTTGCGGCTCGATTCCCTACGCATTCGCTATCTTGGTCTACCCTTAACGACCAAGAGCCTCACCTCGGCTGATTATGCACCCCTCATTGACCGTATTCGTTCGTGAATCACTTCCTGGTCGTCCAAGCTTCTCTCTTTTGCAGGACGTCTTCAGGTAATCAATTCCACCATCATTAGCACTGTTAACTTTGGGAAATCAGATTTGCCGTTACCAAAGCGTTGTCTTCGCGAGATCAATAGTATTTGTAGTAACTTCATATGGTTAGGTACTGCTACTAATCACCATATGTCTAAACTTTGTTGGAATGACTTATGGAGGCCTAAATATGAAGGCGGGCTAGGTATCCGGCGTCTCGAGGACACATCTATGGTGTTTGCTCTCTCTCTTATTTGGCGGTTTTTTCAAACAAAACCTCTCTTTGGCGTCCTTGGACGAAGCAGTACATACTTCGCAATGAAATGTTCTGGGACGCTCCAAATACCTCACATGGGTCTTGAGTGTGGCACAAACTACTCAAGATCCAAGCACTATCCCTTCAATCCCTCCGGTTCTCTATCCATGATGGCCATACCTCATCGTTCTGGTATGACTCTTGGTCCCTTGATCTCTCTTGCAGGTTCACCGGGAGTTCGAGAACTAGGAGTACCACGTCTAGCAACGATTTTCGAGGCTGTTGGTCCCTCCAGTTGGGGTATTCGTACATCTAGGGTCCCAACATACCATAGCCTTTGAGATCAAATCCTGGCTCTTCCAATTCCAAACCCTGGCTCTGGCAGTAACACTCCCCTCTGGAGGCACCTGAACGACGATTACAAGCCTCATTTCACTTTTGCCACTACCTGATAGCAGATACGCACCCACTCTTCTAAAACCCCTTGGTCATCTATTATTTTTTTTTCACAGTCTATACCTCGTTATGCGTTTATCTCTTGGCTTGCTATGTTAGACAAATTATCAACATGGGCTAGAATGAGAACATGGGGACACCACCAACCTTGCACACTATATGGAGAGCCCGACGAAACCCGTGACCACCTTTTCTTCGCTTGCCTATTCACTTTCACGGTCTGGAGCACTCTTGCCTCGCCTTTCCTTCACCACCATACCAATCCGGATTCGACAACAACTATCCGCTCCATCTGGAATCACTCTCTACCAATTATTGATCGAGTCCTTCTAACGCTTGCTTTTCAGTCCTTGATATATCACCTGTGGAAAGAAAGGAATAACCGAGCTCATGGTCAAACTTGGCATACTGCCAATCAGCTGTGCAAGCTCATCTCTCGCACAAGTGCCTACAGTCTAGCTAGCCTTCATTATGAAAAGCACTCGCCTCTCGCAACTCTGGCAGCTCGACGGACTTCTACTGGTGTCTAGGCCTCGCTCTAGACCTCATTCTATCTGCTGTTTACCGACTTCTCACTACTATTTCTACCTCCTAACGTCCAATAGCGCAGTTGGATATAAGGTTTATACTCGTTTTCCTTTCACTAGGTTTGTCCCACAAGGTTTTCTAGTGCCAGGTTTTAACTAGGCAATCTTATATCCCTCACACTTCACGCTTCTTTTTCTCTGGCTCTAACATTTCTATTTGTAAAATAATCGCAAAACAGTGTAAATAAACTTTATCGTATTTATATTATTTTAACATTTCATCAAAAAAAAAATCCAAATATAATATCATAACCAAACAAAGTTGGTCTAATAATTTTTACTTAAAAAATTACTTTTTTAGTTTAAATGATAAACTAAATTTTCTTAAGTACGAAATTATCAAATTAAAATATCCAGCATCTATAAATTTTTGTAGTTTAACAAAATAATCTTGCCATATTTGTGGCTTTGCGACAAGCTTTGTTATCCCTCTCCTGATTAGGCTATGGCTGGGTTAAAATGATATCAGATTGTCAGGTAATGATCAACGCGTTAACTCCAAAGCCTACCACACTATCTTCTACCAAATGGCTTCTGGAAGGCATGTGAACCTATATCTATGACATTCAGCATTTGGCTACTACTACGGATATATCGGCTTTTTTCTTTGTTTCTAGGCAAAATAACTTTTTGGCTAATTCTCTTGCTGCTAGACAAGATTCTAAACCTATGACTGTAATGTTTATGTAGACCTTTCTATATATATATATATATGGTGACAAAAAAAAGAAGCTTTGACAAAAAAGAAAATGTAATGGGTTGTGTAAGCCCATGATTATAAGGCAATTGTAATCTTTAGCGGGCTTATTAAATCCAGTTAACATCTTTTAGCAAAATACAAAAATATAAAACAATCAACTGGTTTAATCCTTGAATATAATCGGTTAATTAAGTGCAATCGAAGATATATAGGACATGAAAATAAAGTGACATGTTGATAAAATTTAGTATTTTTAATTAGCATAAAGAATCCAATTTAATTTTTTTACTATCCGTTTCGGTATAGTGTTATTTCAGTTGAGATTGTGACGCTCTTTGCATTTATATTATAGACCAGTTCAATGTTTTCATCTTCATTGGCTTCTCCTGAAATATCCAAAACGTTGTCGTCCATTGTCACCATTTTTGATTTTACGTCGGGATCTAGTCATATCTTATTCGTTTCTTTTGTTGGTAGAATTGCTTCACTCTTTATTTGAGAGATATTAACTTGATGCATTACTGGAGATTGTACCAACGTTTTATTGTCTTAGTATATTTTCATCACCTAACTTAGTCATTTGGAGTTATGAGATTCTTCCTCAATAAGGTCATTGGTTTTTCATCATCTTTTCATATTTTCCGAGTGTATATTGCAAGTTTCTCTTTTAATTATTTTTAGTATGTATTTTGGTTTAGAACACACACAACAACAAGTTATAGAAGGCGACCGACATTGCGATCAAATTCTCCGCCTTATGCGGTTCTTCTTCTCTGTTTGGAAAGTGGTCACCCTGGTTTTTCTTTCAAATCATCTTTGTTAAACATGGATCGACGTATTTGGACTGCAATGCAAAATGTATCAGGTGGTTCTCATAAAGCACCTCTACAGGTGAATCTAGAAGCTAGAAGACGTAGAGAACTTAATAATAATCTTAGTATATTAGTTCGAGGTCTTAACCCAAGTCACCAACCCTTGCATCGAATGAAGAATACCTTGCGGGGAGCTTGGATAATGGAAGGAAATGTTACTGGCCACGTAACTGATGACTTATGGTCCATTTTTTTTTTTTAAGTAGGAACATCATCTCTTATCAGTGATTATTAATGGTCCATGGACATTCAAAGACTGGATGATTGTAATTGATCGGTGGACAAATAGACCAACCCAAAATTTCTGCAGAAAATTTCTTCCTGGGTACAAATACTACATATTCCCAACGATTCTACGAATGAAGATAAATTAGAGAATTAGGTCATTTTTGGAGGCAGTGGAGGATGTTCGTATTCAAGAGCCAGTAAGAAGTCAGACCACTAAAGCATGGGTTAAGGTGCGTATGTCGATTACGACTAAATTGATCTCTGTGCGAGATATTCAATTTCATCGGGGAAGTCCTTCAGTTCAAGTTTGATTTATCTATGATAAATTGAAGAAATTCTGCTTCACTTGCGGGGCATTAAACCATGATCAAAAAACATGCGGTGGGCGTGCACAATTACTCATTTAGAATCCAGAAATGCAAACATTACTAGAAGACATCACAAATTCTTCCTCTCAAGTAAGAATTACTGAAACATAACCAAATATGGATAATATAACTGCTGCTAAACTTATGCTCTCTCGAGCTCCAACTGCTGCTGATGATAAAATGCTGCTTATCAATATTAAAGTATTATAACAAATTGTTGGGCCTTCAAACAATCCTAGTTCAAAAGAAAAAGCTCCAATGATCGATGAAGATGATCTAGGACCTCATGTTCGTCAAAAAACAAAAGCTGATAAAAACAACATGGGGAGGGTGGATACCCTAAACCACCCAAGACCAGATGAATCTCTTGCACTAGAATTTTTAGGGGTTGAGGAACTCCCTGACAATTCGTCAACTTAGGAATATCATGAATTTTTATAGACCCGATGTCTTGTTCCTCATTGAAACCTTAAATCTGGATATGTATGTACATAATATTGGGACTAATCTAGGTTATGTTAACTCTTTTGTTTTATCCCATGATGGTAGAAGAGGGGGATTAGCTATATTTTGGACGGGAGAGGTACATATAACGGTTCTCCATAACTCAACCTATCATCAAACTGATATGTTTGTGCACTCAAATGGAAACTCCTTTTATCTGACTTATGTATATGCACCTGCCATGTTTGCTGCAAGAAGTTAATTTTGGAGATCTTTAATCACACAATCAGAAGAAATGACATATTGAGGCCAACCTCGTTTGTTGTATGGAGATTTTAATGAGATCAAGAACAGTTCAGAAAAACTAAGATGGGCATCAAGGCCTGAAACATCATTTAGACTGTTCAGATATGTTTATGATCAACTAGGTATACAGGATCTCAAAATGTATGGAGGGAGATATATGATAACAAGGTTTTTTACGTGTGTGAATAAGGTTATCCATTCCTATAAAACTAACATGCCATTGTAGTATAGGTAGGTATCAATCCAAATGGGTGTGATGCTAAGCACTCTAGATGCAATTGGAACTCTAATTCAAGCCGAATAAGAAAATGGGGTTTCACTAATAATTCCTAAACAAACAAAACATGCATAAAACTAAACAGGACATGAAAGCCAAAATGCATAAGTAAATGCTAAAGGTAAAAAACAAGTAAAACTAAAGTAGAAGAGAAAATGGGGTAAAATGCAATCAAAGGGGAAGCAGTTCCTAAGGAATGGGGTAATTGACCAGTGATCCTCTCTTAACTACCTAGACACCTAACATACCTCAAAAAATAAGCTAATCCCTAAACAACATATTCATAAGCAACCAAGTCCAATCTCTTGATAAATGATCTCAACATAAGCAATCACCAGACCTAACTCTCGTTAACGGTACACTACCTAGCATGCATGAAGAACCAATATGCTAAAGCCAATAAGAACCCTAAACATCTAATCTCTTAGTCTAGGTATGCAAATCTCTGAAATCACCATGTTCAGACATTTCATGAAACACCTTTTGGGTGCTGAAATGTCTAATATCATATTTCAATTGATCAGAAAGAAATAAACATGAAGAGCATTAAAACAGAAGGGATCTATAAGCAATCAAACTTAGGCATTTAGGAAGAACATGAAATCAACACCAGTCTACCCCATCCTCAGGAATCTAGGGTAACTACTCACTACACATAGTGGGTATGAAATCAAGAAAAATAGAAAACATTATTTCAAAACCGAACATCATGATCAAAAGTCAAATTATGAAAATTAATAAGAACAACAAAGTCAGAAAAACCAGAGGATGATGATCAACATGAAAAATCAAAGATGCATGAGATGAAGATAAAGAACAACAAAAAAACCAACCCAGAAAAACAGAGTTCTAATGAAACAGTAGCAAAACCCAGAAATGGTGATCAAGGCAAAAACGAGATTAGAAGCATAAAAAAGTAGATCAACATGCACCAGATAGTTCACAACCTTAATCTAAGCATGAAAATGAAGAAATCAGAAGCTAAACATAAACTTAATAAAAATTTTGGGTTTGATCATCAAGAACAACAAAGAAAAAACAGAGAGAAAGAAACCTAAGAACAAAACCCAAAATGGTAACAAAAATAAAACTTGGTGCAAATGGAGGCATTTTTAGGGCTTCTAAAGTGTTTCAGAAAAAGTTTTAAAAACACTAAAAGACAAAAGCCTAAAAATCCTAATGATTCTTCTTAACCCGAAACTGGGTCGTTTGGGTCATTAAGTCAGAAATTGAAGACAACTTGATGTGGTGATCGAGGTGTGTTGCGAAGACGATCGAGCCTAGTTGCAAGCTTGATAGAGGCTAGGTGCAAGCTTGATCGAGGCGCTTGGCTTGGTGGAAGATCGAGGAGTGTTGGAGCTAGCTCGAGGCGTGAACAATTACATGATTGAGGTAAGTGGGAGCAAGGTCGAGGTGAGATGTTCGGCTGGTCGAGGCGTCTTGTGATCATTGCTCAAGGCCGAGAGGAGGTTGAGCCGGATGATCAAGACGCACATGAAGTTGTGGTCGAGGCAATCACGCATCTTGGTTGAGGCATCGAGAGGAAACGATCGAGGCATTTTGGAGCGTGGTCGCGGTATTGCGAAGTCCATCGAAGTGTAGGCTTGGTCACACGATCGATTTGGTAGTTCAATTTTGACCCCTTATCAGGTTCCACAGCAAGTATGATTGCTCCATCAGACATAATTTCCTTGATTATGAAGTTCCTGAGGTGTTTTTGGTTTACATCCCCTGGATAGTGCCCGAGCATTGGGTTGAGCATAAACATTGGATCACCCCTCTTGAGGTATGTTGTTGGGATTTGAAGATCAAAACTGTTTTCAGAAGAGGTTATGCCCGGAGTAGACTTCTGAGGTGACATGTGCTCAAGCTGGTGCTCGAGCTCAGAATCTCCTTCTTCTGAAATGGGAATTTTTCCTTCATTAGGTGTTATCCCTAGTTTTCTGGTTTCTTCTAACTCTACAGAAACTCTTGCACTTGGTTCTTTGACAACCTCCAATGCTTTTGTATGCTCTGAAACCTTGTTTAAGTCATTTATCAAATCATACTCCAATGAGTCACTGCTTGTGTACCCATCTTAATGGTTGTTATTATCTATCTCATTGACAGAGAATAGCTGACCTTGGATTGTGGGCTTCTTTGTCTTGTCCTTGATGTTGAAAATCATCTTTGGACCATTCCCCACGTTCAACCTGATGTTGCCTTTCTTAACATTGATCACAACTCCAACCAGGAGGTGCTCCTCCTTGTTGATGTTGTTGGAACCCATTCTAAGCTTGTTGCCTAAGTGCAAAACCTTGGTTCTGTTGTTGACCATAGTTGAGGAAGGGTTTAGCTTGTTGTTGCTTAGGAGGTGGATAGAACTGATCTTGAGGATTTGCTACATTTTTGTGGCGGTAGGACAAGTTGGGGTTGTTGTAGTTGACGAACCCTTTGTTGTAGTTGCTCTGGTTCTGAATGTAACTAATCTCCTCTTGTTGAGCAGGCATCCCAGCTTGGAGCTGAACTTGCTCTGCGTCACTTATGAAGTGAACTTGATGTTGCTGTGCAAGGAGTATCTTATCCAACTTTTCATTCAAAGCTTTGAGCTCCCTCATTATTTTTGTCATCATAATCATTGATGCGTTGTGGAGTGCGATCATAGTTGTTAATTACTTTCCATCGGATTATGGTAAATTCTCCACTACCTCTCAACCATCATTAACAGCTTGGTTCAAGAAATTCCCATTGCTTGTTTTACCAAGTAACATCCTGATCTTGGGGAGAGCTCCTCCATAGAGAGTACTAAGAAGGGATGCTTTGCTGAATTCATGGTGTGGGCATTGCAACATGTACCCTTTGAACCTCTCCCAAGCTTCATAGAATGTCTCAACATTCCTCTATGAAAAACTAGAGATGCCATTGCGAAGTCTAGCCGTTCTTGAGTTTGAGAAGAATTTGGCAAAAAATGTCGTCTTGCAGTCGTTCCAGGAGGTGATGAAATTCTAAGGAAGGGATTTTTCCCATTGGCGAGCTTTGTCACCCAAAGAGAAGGGAAAGAGACGTAACTTGAATGCGTCTTCACTCACATCATTGATATTTGTAAGACTACAGAATATGTCGAACTCGTCAAGATGATCCAGGGGGTCCTCCATTGGTAGCCCGTGAAATTTGTTCTCTTGAACCATGGCAATCAAGTTGTGCTTGATATCGAAGTTGTTGTTATTCACGACTGGTGGGAAAATCCCATGGCAGAGAGTGTGAGTAATGGGTGCAATGCCAGCACCGATGGTGTGCGGATTGTTCTGGTCATTGTTCTCCATTTGCAAATCCAACCGATGTACACCTGAAATGAACCAACAAGGAGAAAACAAATATTAGTAAAGTAAAAGAAAGTGAACTTGATCTCAATAGATCCAAAATCTAGAATGTAACAACAAAACACCCAATTAGGAACATCGCCAAATTGATAACAAGGTTTTTTACGTGTGTGAATAAGGTTATCAATTCCTATCACACTAACATGCCATTATAGTATAGATAGGTGTTAATCCAAATGGGTGTGATACTAAGAACTCTAAATGCAATTAGAATTACTAATTCAAGCCAAATAATAAAATAAGGTTTTACTAACAATTACTAAACAAACAAAACATGCAGAAAACTAAACAGGACATGAAAGCCAAAATGCATAAGTAAATGTTAAAGGTAAAGATCAAGTAAAACTAAAGCAGAAGAGAAAAAGGGGGTAAAATGCAATCAAAGGGGAAGCTGTTCTTAAGGAATGGGCTAATTGACCAGTGATCCTCCCTTAACTACCTAGACACCTAACATACCTCAAAAAATGAGCTAATCCCTAGACATCAGATTCATAAGCAACCAAGTCGAATCTCTTGATAAATGATCTCAACATAAGCAATCACCAGACCTAACTCTCGTTAACGGTACACTACCTAGCAGGCATGAAGAACCAATCTGCTAAAGCCAATAAGCACCCTAAACATCTAATCTCTTAGGATAGGTATGCAAATCTCTGAAATTACCATGTTCAGACATTTCATGAAACACATTTTGGGTGCTGAAATGTATAATATCATAGTTCAATTGATCAGAAAGAAATAAGCATGAAGAGTAGTGAAACAGAAGGGATCTATAAGCAATCAAACTTAGGC